>APFE031619043.1:46807-98766 GCA_000404065.3 Pinus taeda | reverse complement strand
TAATTACCCTAATTTAACCTTTTTCCTTTCAAATTAACACATATAACCCCTCGTATTCTTATTTAAGGCATTTATATATTAACATAAATTAACTAACTAATTATTCTTAAAGTATAGATTATACATATTAATAGTTTACACATATACAAAACTCATTATTAATTTAATAAATTAACAAATTAATTTTATTTTGACCCATTTTAACAATCTTCTATAAAATTAACTATAAGTTAATCATTAATAACAATAAATAGGATCATATACATATATAATTTAGTTAAATTTAATTAGTTAAATAAATATTAACATATATATTTATATTTTAATGAGGTAAAGAAATTAAATAAATAAATTATTTAATTTCACCTTTTTCCTTTCAAATTAACACATATAACCCCTCTCATTCTTATTTAGGGCATTTATATATTAACATAAATTAACTAACTAATTATTCTTAAAGTATAGATTATACATATTAATAGTTTACATATATACAAAACTCATTATTAATTTAATAAATTAACAAATTAATTTTATTTTGACCCATTTTAACAATCTTCTATAAAATTAACTATAAGTTAATCATTAATAACAATAAATAGGATCATATACATATATAATTTAGTTAAATTTAATTAGTTAAATAAATATTAACATATATATTTATATTTTAATGAGGTAAAACTTGAAATTAAATAAATAAATTATTTCTGTGAGATTAACCTAGATCCGAATTTAATATTATTAAATTAATAAGAGGAAGTTTGACTAGGGTTTGTGAATGGAAAAGTAACCGTTGGAGTGTTTTAGCCGTTGGAGTCTCTACCTGGACTATTTAAAACACTGAGCTAGATCTGTATTTTCAACTTGTCCTGATGATGAACCACATTGGTTGGTTCGAAACGCGTTGGCTGAAATCTTTCTCATGTGATTTACGCTGAAGCTCTCCTTAAAACTATGACAAATCACAGAAGTCTCAATTCTACAAAGGAATAAATCAGTTAAAGTGCATGGAGGGTTTCTAACTAAGTAAACTTAGAAACTTCAACACTACTACCTTCCTGCTCCCTGGAAGATAGATTCTATATGCCTTAGCGTTCTCGGCATATCCCACTAGATATCCTTTCTTTGCAGTTTGATCCAACTTCTTCCTCTTCTCCTCAGGTATACGGCAATATGCTAAGCTCCCAAATATCCTGAAATGACTAACTTCAGGCGTCTTCCCGGTGAAGACTTTCTCTGGAGTGATCTTGCCCAATGCCCTATGAGGAGTTCTGTTCTGGACATAGACTGTCATGTTGCATGCTTCTGCCCACAGGAATTTTGGCATATCTAGATCATACATCATGGCCCTAGCTGCTTCCACGATAGTCCTATTCTACATTTATGCTACTCCATTATGCTCCGAATTGTAAGGAGTTGTCCACTCTCTTCTGATGCCCTCCTTAGCGCAAAAATCAATGAAGTCCTTATCGACATATTCCCCACCATTGTCTGAGTGCAAAAATTTTATTTTCTTTCCTATCAGATTCTCCACCAAAGCCTTGAACTCTTTGAATCGACAGAAAACCTTGTCCTTGGTTTTTAGAAAATAAATCCAAGTTTTCCTGGAGTGGTCATCGATGAAGGTGACGAAATATTCGGCACCACTAACAGCTTTAGTGGACATTGGTCCGCAGATATCTGAGTGTATCAATCCTAGTATACTCTTGGCCCTGTTTTTACTTCTAGGAAATGTTGCTTTGGCATACTTGCCAAGAGCACATCCTCTGCATACATCATCTCGTTCTGTACTAAGATCTAGAACTCCTGTTACAATTTTCCTGAGAATTCTCAGAGCCCCATGGTGAAAATGTCCCATTCTTTTGTGACATAGTTCATTCAAATCCTTGTCTCCCTGACTGCATATCAGTGCCATTGGTGATTCTAGCTGTAACCTATACAACCTGTTACTTATGATTCTGATCTACACTTTCTTTTTCCAACTCGGGTGTTTGACGTATACTTTCTCCTTAATGAAGAAAACGTCATAGCCCTTTCTTTGAAGTTGTGATACAGAAATTAAGTTCATCCCCAGTCTTGGTACGTGCAACACATTGGTAGCTCAGAACTGCGCTCCCGTTTCTGTTTGAAAAACTATGGTACCCTTCCCTACTGGAGTACACTTTGCCTTATTCCCCATGGTGATCTGAAAATTCATCCTTTCCTCCTGATATTCTGAGAAACATTTCCGAATTCCTATCATATGCCAGGAGGCTCCACTGTCTATATACCATACCTTTGATGATGCAGAGCTTGTTACACAAGCAACTTCTTCTTCCAATCTAGAAGCCAACATAGAAAAATCGAAATTTCTATCTCTTGTGCAATCTTCTGAAAATCTGCACGAGTCTCCTAATGTAGATGCCTCTACATCATGATCTCGACCCATAATTGATTTTCCCTTCTTGTCTCTGATAACTTGCTCTGATACCATGTGAGAATTCTATTACTACAGCAACTGATTTATTTTACCTACTTATTTTCCAATAAGTTATTTACGAAATCCCTTCAGTAAATATTAAAATAAATTCTACTGCAGATATCAAACCATTATACAGAAACAAATACATGCACAAGAATCAAACACATCGACACAGTTATTTTTGGACAATTGTCCCTGGAAAAACTCAATGCGGGAAAACCGGTCCAACAAAGGAGGATTTTATTAATCAGCTTTTCTTGAGTATAACTAGGGTGCCAAACTAGCTCACCCAACAGAGATAACCACACAGCAGTAATACCATAAAATTCTTCGACGCTTCCCTTAAGCTCAGCGTCAGTCAAGTTGGCCTCTGCGCTAGCACTCTGCCTCACTGTGTCAGTACTTGGCCTCTCTGCGTCACCTACGCAGGCCCTCTAGTCACTACGCAATCCAGCTGCCTTTGCGTCTTCCTGATTGGCTCTGCGTCTGCCTCTTTGATCTCTGCGTTGGCCCTCCGGTACTATCCCTGCCTCTCTAGTATGTACTCGCCACCTCCCACTACAATCCAAACCTCTAGTTCGAATTTCTCAGCAAACCTCGCTCCAGAAATCGAACTGATTGGTCTCCCTCTTGTGTCCCTCCAACTAACCCTCAAGTCTTCTCTTATACTTTTCCTGTTGATGAATCAACGGTCGAGATTAAGTCCCTAATCAACAGCGAAGATTAGAATATACTTGATCCTTATCTCTTAGAAGCTTCTCGTCCTTATCTTTATTAATACCCATTAATATTTTTATTTTCCTAAGTTTAGGCTTAGGAACTCATTAAAAATATAATTTTTTTTAATAACTCCTCATTCGGATGGAATTTTCCAAAACAATTTCTGGGTCTTGGAGATCTCATGTGCTTTAGCCTCTCCACCAATTTTCATGGCTAGAGCACATCCAATGCTACCCCAAATGAACAAACTGTTGAGACTTTTGCAGCATCAATTCAGATTTCATTTGAGGTAAACCAGATCAGGTCTGTAGCACGATTTCAGTCCCCCCTAAAGCATAATTTTGGAATGTTTTTTCGTGAAGACAAATCTTTGTTCTAAGGCAGATCTGGAGGTAGAAATCCGAGTGTCTAAAGCGGCTTTCTAAGAGCAAACTTTGGCAGTGTCATGTAGTAGATCATTTTTGGTTGTTACACACTTTGAGCGGACCTTGGAAGTATTGAAGCAGACTTTTGAAGTCCATCTTTGAAGTCGTCTTGAAGCAGCCCTTAGACCATCCCGAAGCAGAAGTTGTACTTTGATTTGTGGCAGAGCTTAGATTTTGATTTGTAGCAGAGGTTGAGCTTGTAGTTGACAGTTTTTGAAGCAAACCTCTTGATAATTGTAGCAAACCTTTGGTGAAGTCTTGAATCAAGTTTTTAAAGACAAGGGTATTGATGATCTGAGTATGCATTTTATTGTTGCACATTGGATATGATTGTTGAGAAATCAATAGGGCTACAGATGTTGTGATTTCTCTTAGACTTGATAAATGCTTGTGATGTTCTTTTACTTATCTTGATTATTAGCTTCTTCTTTGTTCTTATCATCAAACAACTACCAAAACATGAAGATCAATAGTACACAAGGACACAAGATGTAGGCTGCTAGCCAAAGCCGAAACCTCTCCTCTCGAGAGGAAAACCCACAAATCTCCTCTTGTTATAAATTTTTTATGACGAACTCCAAGACCTCTAGACCAAGACCAAGACCAAGTCAGACCTCCTTGATGATGTGCTTCTTCTATTCAAGTCAAACCAAGTCAAATCTTTTCAGCAGCACAACTTCAACCCCCAACTTTAGATTTTCAGCCCCCACTACAGGTCTGAAATTTTTGGCCCCCTGCAACTAGCTTCGCACATGTGGGAGAATTAAGGCTTTTAAAGCTTCTTCCTTCCTTCGCTTGGACTGCTTCTTTTTCTATGCCTTGTGAGAGATCAAATTGCTTCTTTTTCCTTAGATTTCGACACTTCTTGACCTCTTGGAAAATTTCAGCCTAGTAGCTGCAAAACCTTAGCCTTCCTTTCGCAAGTGTGAGATATATATATATAGAGAGAGAGAGAGATCGAAAATATTGTCTTCCTTCATCCTTCAACTCCTTCGCTTGCTGCCTTCTTGTCCTTCGCTTGATATATGAGTGAATGAGTGAGTGAGTCCATAGGAGATCAAATGCTCTCTTATATATAGGCTTCCAAGGAGGACAACATGCCCTAATTAGGTCGACTTCTCTGTTGCCATGCCAAATTGGTCTTGGAGGGATATTTTGACTCTTTTGACTCAAAAGTAATTCTTTTCACATGTTATAGGATGCCCAATGGGGTCTTTTACATATGACAATGACTCTTTGACTTTTTGACTCAATGACAAAACCTAGAAACACTCAATGGGAGATTTGACCTAAAATAAAATGACCTTGAGCATGAAATCCATGCTACAAAAAATAATAATAATAATTTCTTTTTCATTTTACAATATACAAGAATCAAGAGTACATATGAAGACTGAACCTAGTTACATATTTCAACAATGACAGAGGCAAAACAGAAGTTATTTTAATGTTGTTGTAATTGGGCCTTTGTCCCTAGTACAAAAGCCCAAGAGGATCTTATTTTATCTTTTATTCTATAGGGTGACAAGGTGGTGCTAGGGAAGTTGTAGCTTCCTTTAGGAGGTTGTCGCCTCCTTCCAATAGGAGCTGGTAAATCTTGGGGTTGTAGTTGGTAAACCGGAAGTTGTAGCTTCCTTTGTAATATAAAAATATTGTATATATATTATATATATATAATATATATATATAGTGGAGACTATATATATATATAGAGAGAGAGAGAGAGAGTGAGATATATATGTATATAAATATATATAGAGAGAGAGAGAAGAGAGAGAGTGAGATAATATATATATATATAGAAGAGAGAGAGAGTGAATATATATATATTATATATATATATATTATATATATATATATTATATATTGTGTTCATCTGATGTGATGTTATTGGTTAATCGTTTTGATACTTAAATTGTTGAAATTTATGAAATATTGATTCAAATCCCCTCTTAGTATTTCCAATATTGGTCCATAGCAAGTTTCAGCCTCTCTGAGGCAGTATTTCTGACGTTATATTCACCCTAATTCGGCCCTGCCTGAGGCACACTGCGTCCTCTCTAAGGCAGGTTTCTGAAGCCCATCTTCGGCCTGTCTGAGGCCTAATTCGAGCCTGCAATCCGAGGCTGACTTCAGACTTGTTTAAGGTCAATCTAAGGTTGATCCTGTGACCCAATCTGTGGATGATCTCAGCCCTATCCTCTAGCATAATTTTGGTCATTACTGAGGCATTCATTGTTTTGACAGCTGATCTAAAGGATGAATTAAAGGCGGATCCAAAGGCATATTTTTGATGGCCTAACCTGAGCTTAAGGGTGAGTCTAATACAATTTCAAGGACATTGATACAAGAAGTCTGAAGCAATTCTTTGAGCAAACTTTTACATTTGCCTTGTAGCAGACCTTGATATTTGTTTGTAGAAGTTTTGAAGCAACTTTTTGTATAAGCCTTGAAGCAGCCTCCCCTGATGAAGTTGTTGAGCAGGCTTGACAAAGTTTTGGAGCTGGAACAAATCTTGAAGAACTTGCGAGCCAAATCAAAGGCAGAGTAAGGGCACTGGTATTGATGAGCTGAGGTGTGCATTTTTATTGTTGAACTGTCTACAGTATGAGTTAATGCAGCATGCAAGTTGGACATGACAAAGGGGTAGTACTAAAGTTGTAAATAACCATGGTTTGAATGTTGTTGTAACTGGGTCATTGTCCCTGGTATGGTAGCCCAAGAAGTTTTGTTTTATCGTTTACTCTATAGGGTGGCAAGGTGGTGCTAGGGAAGGAAGTTGTAGCTTCCTTCAAGAGGTTGTCGCCTCCTTCCAGTGGGAGCTGGTAAATCTAGGGTTGCAGCCCTTCCAGTTGTAGTTGGTAAATCTGGAAGTTGTAACTTCCCTTGTAATATAAATATATTGTTCATATATATCTTGTGTTCCTTTGAAGTGATTGGTTAATGGTTTTAATACTAAATTGTAAGAAAAAGTGAAATATTGATTCATCCTCCCTTTCAGTATTTCCAATATTATCTTGTAACTCTTGCAAGAGAAGAAGACTAGGGTTTTGTTGCATTTGGAAACACCAATACTACTTGTTTTCTTAGCTGGGGTTTGGAGAGCTTGACTTATAACAACTTTGTGATAAAATTGTCATATGTACGTGTACTTCATCACTTACATGTGTGCGTGTGAAGTTTCCAGCTGTCCAAATAGTGTACTTATATATTTGATTTTCAACTTATGTTATTTTCTTGATTGGGTAGATTCTAGTACTTGTTGTTCGTCCTGATTTATATAACATATAGTTGAGTTATTAAATGATTTAACACATATCTTGAAGATAAAGGAGCATATTTACTGTTATAAGTTGCTGTAATAAGAGAATTCAGAACTGTTATATGCTTGGAAAAATGTACCCTAAGGGCTGTGGCATTGTGATTTTTAAATGCACTTATATGGTATTTATTCTCTTGGCTGACATGTGAAATTGGGTTGAAGAGAAGGGAAATGTTACTACTGTAACTTAATATTTCAGATCAGCTCTAGGGCTGAAAGTTCACAAGAATAGATCATGGAAACCTCAAGTTCGAGGTGCAATTTTTGGATCTGGCATCTCATGAACTTTCTACTCAAAACACAGCTGCAGGCAGTTTTTCAAGACCTTAGCAGATGGTTTGTTACCAACCAGCCACTTTGAAAAACTATAAGCATACTCGAAGGAAAAGGGAATAGTGGCACTTATTCCACCAGGTTTAGTGTCAGTAATGATGTTAACAGTTAAACACAAGGTTAATAATCGTGCTAGTGTACATCTTATATGTATATCAGGCTATCGAATTGGTATTTTTAGACACAACCCTGGCCATAGCTGGACAATTAAGACCACTACCTCAGCGGCTCTTTGTATTTCACATAACTGGAAAATTTATTGGATTTTTGAAGCCGCCTTTGGAAATATTTCCTGTCATCCCCATCTTCATTGGATTGTGAAAAAACTTTTACAACCTTTCCAAAAATGGAACTTTCCCATATTCTTTGTATCTTCTATACTGAAAGATGTTTCCCCTCTTGGTTGCACTCACCAGAACTCTAGAAAGCCTCCTAATGCTTTCAACCCTTTTTTGTTGATTGAAACTCCCCATGTTTTGCCCACAGTAGGGCCAATCTCTTTGACGTGTCACTCTAGGGATTCACAAGTAGTTGAAAGAGTAAAACTAGGAATCAAACATGAGCCAGGAATACAAGCACCCAAAGAATAGGAATCAAACCGGTTACCGCTGTGACAACTTGAACCATGAAAAAGTGGCAGGCCCTGAGGAGAACGTGAGGGTGGGCTTTGGTTCGTGATATATACACACAGGTCATGACCTCCCAGTGTTATAAGCTCAACCCCTATCTCCAAGTGCCAGAACAGCCCGTGGGAATAGAAACTGGTCAAAGTATCAGTTTTCTGGTTTATGTGTTATGTTCTCTGGCTTTTGTGTTATCTGGTCCAGTAATTACTTGAGGTGAAGTCTTTGTGATTTGAACCTTGACCAAGGGTGTGAAACTCCTTGCTCCCTGCCACTAGTGCCAAGGCCATTGAACAAACCCCTAATGATAACCAGCCTTCAATTATAAAATTCATAAAATGCAAATTGCACCATAATGGCCTCGGCATAAAAAATGACAAATAAGACAATATCAATTTCTAGGTCAGAAGAAACGAGCAGTGAGGGTTTGAAACTTTGAAGCATTCAAATGGTTAAAGCGTGTCTCATGGTTCTCACCTCTCTAGCAGACTTTTAATTGCTCCCCCCATGTTCATAACTGCAAATGCCAAAGATACTAAGGAACAAGAAATTTTCAAACCTATAACGACCTCAATTTGCCAGTAACCCTAATGATTGGACCTCCTTCTGAAGAAAACCTTCAACAGTCTATTGGTCTAATATTATCCTTAGAGCCAATCTGGGAGGATCCAAAGGAAAAACTAATTCAGCGTCCAAACTTTTCCATATACCACCTTAACAATTTATTTTAGTTGAATAAGCCCACTACGAGACAACCATTAAGTTTCCCTGAATGAGCAAATTCTCAAAAAAACTATATTAACCAGGAAAAGCAAAATACTCAATTTTACTAATGCAGCTCAAAGAACCAGGCTTCCAAATTAGTTGGGCATCAATGATAACTCTACAACTAACAAAGGCCGCTCTAAATCTGGGTGTAATATGCACCTCTTGCCAAGCTAGAGTTTGTATATCTCAAGCTCCAATTTTTTATACCTCAACCACCATTTCCGTGAACTCTAGAAATACATCCTCAAGGTGCATACCTGATACCTGTGCCCATGAGACAGAGTTTCAAACGGGTTCGCGGAGTGTTCACATTCAAGGCACCCAATAATTCACGGTCTAGATTCAATGCACTCCCACAAACCAATGCCGATAATTTCTATCAGCACAATATAAGAAATGGTAATTTTGGGAATAGATTGTAGTTTTCCTCTTTTAGCACATAAATGAGCCAACTGGAGCTTTGATCCGAAAATAAAATACGTTCTAAACCCATGTTTACATAAAATTGCAAATATTCAAGAGCATGTCGGCTACAACAAAGTCCACATTGTCAGCGAACATACTCAAAATATTGCATTATTGAATCTATCCGTTGACATCTATGAACATAAAAATTATAAAACCGTTCATCAATATATCTTAAAATCCCAGCACATTCGCGTAGGTTTCACGAGTTTAAAATATCCTCTCTCCCTCCATTAATCTGCCCTGTATCGAGGATATTCGCAGATATTTAGGTCTTCAATGATAGTATGAGATACTAAAGATATTTAGGTATTCAATGAGAGCTTGGATACTAAAGACATACATAGTGAGAATACTTTCTGACTTACTGGGATCCCAATTCGGGTTATTCACTGGTATGGACTCTTGGGACTTGGATTGTGATGGAGGTCTGCTGAATAGCTCGGGCTTGTGATCTTTAACAGAAGATGATTTTGTTGGTGCCGTGGGATTCGCACTTCTGAGCCACCCTGTTGCTCTACGTAGAGTCTGCCCCATGTTTTCTTCAGTTAAATAAGATCAATCCTGCACAATCCGCGACTCATAACTCGTTACAAAAAGATTCATAACATTTCCACATTTACAAAAGACCAAAATCTTAATCGCAAACGACGACTATAGAAATCGAAATTGGTCGATGCAGTACCAGCAATCGCTTCGAATGTGAAAAACCAAACGAAAAAATGAATGGCAATTTATAGTGCATTATCATCATGTCTCTGCCAACTACCCGAGAAAAGAAATTGCATTTATCAAAGGAATGCTGCCCACCAGAAGCCTTGAGCTCTTCATGTGTGTAAATAAAGGCCTTACACCTGCTACGTCTCGTCTCTCGACACATTCGGTTGTGACTGTTTGATTTGAAGCTCAAACAACTGTAAACTGTAAAGTATTACGAAAATAGACACATTGTTTTCGTCAGTTGATTTACGAAATGAAAAGAGAAGATGCTATTCTCGTTAAATTGCAATTCTCTTTGCTAAAGAAAAGGTGAACATAGGTCACTTCTATTTGGATTTTTTAATTTTTATGTTTTCGGATAATTTATTTATTTATTTTATTTAATGGGTGGAATTTAATTTTTGTTAAATTTTTATGTTTTCAAATAATTTATTTATTTATTTTATTTAATGGATGGAATTTAATTTTTTTTAAGTAATTAATAGTAGTAGTGGTTCCTTATAAGGTAGTAATTTTTGAATTTAGGCTTCTTTGATTTATAAGTTGTGGCGTAGAATGGAAGAACTTGAAATTTTTGTGCATTATAGAGCTTGTCCATAAATTTTATGAAAAAGTGAAAGTCAAAATTAGAATCGCAACAGGTATTTCATAAAGCTTTAGAAGTGACATTGGAGTCAAGCAAGGTTGCCCTCTATCCCCTACTCTTTTTGGTCTATATATTGATAAATTGGAAGAGTGCCTAAATCTGCAAGGTGGAGATGGTGTTTGGTTGGGGGAGTTTGTGATAAAGCTTCTTTTATATGCTCATGATATTATATTGATTTCTAAATCGGCCCATGGATTGCAAATGCACTTATATGCCCTTGAGCATTTTTGTAGAGCAGTGGGGATGCAAGTCAATACTAGCAAGGCCAAAATAATGATTTTTTCTAATAAAAGAAAGCAAAGTCAACATACTTTCTTCTTTGAAGACAACATTCTTGAAAAAGTAAATGAGTACAAGTACCTTGGGATTGATTTCAACAACAAACTCAATTGGGAGGACTGCAGAAAGAAGAGAATTTTAGGAGGGTGGAAAGCATTATATGCTTTTCAAAACAAATGTAGAGAGGCAGAGTTATGGGATTGGAAAACGATTAAAGTGCTTTTTGGACTCCTAGTTTGTCCAGTGATGCTATATGGGTGTAAATTGTGGGCTAGCAGCACTCCCGTGTCAAAATGGAAACAAATTGAGAAAATCCAAAATGTTTGATCATGTGCAAGTTCAAAATAAAAAGTTAAGTACCTTATGAGATAATGTTGAGTGAAACAGGAGCAACTCCCATTGAAGCAATTGCTATGGTGCGGCTCATAAGATATCTAAAAATAATTGAGCAAATGAGAGTAGGTAGATGGCCTAATGTTATCTTCAATGAAGGCGTGAGTGAAAAAAAAAAAACATGGATTAAACAAAACTACACATGGATGCAAAAATGGCATATCTACCTCAATGTCTGTCCCACAAATATCAAGGAGCTAAAGGATTTTGTTATGGAGAAGTTTCGTAAAAAGGTATGGGGAAAAGAGTTGGGTAGAAAGAAGAAACATTACATTGACGAATTCAACCGTACGTGTGATCTACAGCAAAAAGAGTTCATTGGAGCTAGCATTTTGTGGAGGGGAAAGGTTCTTATTGCTCAATTAAGAACCAACTCACATCAACTTCGGTGTGAAACAAGACGGTGGAAAAGGCCTAAAGAAGCTTGGGAAGAATGAGTGTGTATATTTTGCACGTATGGGGCTGTGGAATCGGAAAAGCATTTCATTTTGGAATGTGATGCATTCAAAGACATCAAAGAAAGTTATGAGAACATGTTAGCATCAATTTCTTGGCATTGTCTTTTCAATGAGGGGACTGTTGGAAGGTTGGACCAGCTCGTCATCAATTTGAATCAGAAAAATAATTGTATTGCAAAAAGCGAAAAACAGGGAACTAATAGTCTCATAGACTATTTTTAGTCTCGCAGACCTTAAAATACTTCCCTCTTTAAATAGGCTATATTATGCATGAATACCATAAGTCAATACCATAGATCATTTTTATTTTATTTTTATAGGGTTATTTTTAATTTTATTTTTAGTATACCAAGTCCCTTATGGAAAAGACTTAATATTTGAACATGAATCACAGATTTTATTTTTAGTTTTATTTTATTTTGAACAAGTTAAAATGTTTATATTACATTATATTAATCTTTTTATTTTATTTTATTTTATTTTTATATTATTTGATTTGGAAAAAATGATAAATTGACATTTATTTCACAATCTCTTTATGAGAAAGTCTCTCGATACAAATATTCAAAATTTGTTTATTATTCTATTTAACTAGTAAATAACATTTTTAAATATATATTTTATTACAAATTACAAATTATACATGAAATCAATTTTTTAATAAATTTATATTTTCAAATTAAAAATAATTCTACATAAATTAGTATTTTTAATAAAAATTATAATATTCACACACTGATGTAAAAGTCCAAAGTCATTGGGAGGGATCCATCAAGCGTAGTGGGATCGATCTTTTAACACTAGTACCATGAGGAGGGTAGAGCTTGGCATTTTTCTCAACAGAAATATACATGGTATTCATAAATTTAGACTTAGTATGCATCCACCATTCGATTAATCATGAAAAAAACAAGCATTGACTTATTATGCATATTATACTTATTAGGCATTCATGTCAATGACACTCTCAGCAAAACAAAAGTAGTGGTCGTCTCTAGGAAAATAAATTATAACCAGTATAAGTTCTACTTCGAAGACAACATTTTGGAAGAAGTTGCGGATTTCAAATACCTCGGAATTGACTTCAACAAAAATCTAAGTTGGAATGGTTGGAAAGCATTTTATGCTTTTCAAAATAGGTGTAGAGAGGCAGAGTTATGGAGCTGAAAAACCACTCAAACACTTTTTGGGCTTCTAGTGATTCTCTATGGTTGTGAACTGTGGGCTAGTAGTACATCCGACATGCAGTGGAGACAAATTGAGAAAATTCAGAAGCGTTTGATTACAAACAAATTTAAGATTAAAAGTGCAGTTCCTTATGATATCATGTTAAGTGAAACAGGGACTACTCTTATTGAAGCAAATGCTATGGTGTGAGTCATAAGGTATTTAAAAAAAATTGAGCATATGGAAGAGGGTAGATGGCCTAAGGTTGTCTTTAATGATAGATTGTGGAAGAGAAAAAAAACTTGGATGCAGCAAAATAGAAAATAGTTTAGTAAATGAGGTATTTGCTTGAACGCGTGTCCCATAAACAGCAAAGAGATAAAAGCTTTTGTTATGGAAAAGTTCCACAAACGTACTTGGGATAAGGAGCTAGGACGAAAGAAAAATTACTATATTGAAGTGTTTAATCCCACTCACAGTCATCAACCAAAAGCATACATAGAGGCAAATATCTCTTGGAGAGCCAAAATTCTTATTGATCGGTTAAGGACTAATTCTCATCAACTCCGTTGTGAAATAGGGCGCTGGAAAAGGCCAAAGGAAGTGTGGGAGGAAAGAGTATGCATTTTTTGTTCTTCCGGAAAAGTGGAAACAGAAAAAAAAAACATTTCATTTTAGAATGTGAGGCCTTCAAAGACAACAGGGAAAGTTATGCAGATATGTTGGCAGCTAGCTCTTGGGATAATCTATTTAGCGAGGGGATTTTGGAGAAGCTGGGAGCATTTATTTTGAAGCTTCACAGAAAAAGAGTCGAATACATCAAGCAGATGAAGAAGCAATCTATCCCATAGGCTATCTTTAGCCTCGTGGATGTTAAAATAATTTATTTCTTTCCTCTTTTTCTCTTCTAAGATATTGATATTTAATGCTAGAATTACTGGTATCAATTCTCAAAGGGAGGATCGATTAAATGTTTAGTGGCATTCGTTGTTGCTATAGCTTTTGCTTCTGGAATATTATGTAAAACAAAAAACTGGGATAAAGCTCATCCATGTGGTAACAAATTTTAGAATTGTTTTTTTTGGGTGTTCTAAATTTCGAGCAATTCACACAATTCTTAATTTAAAAGATCAAAATTGTTGGGATCACATTAGCCTTGAAGAACAAATTTACTTGGAGGATTTTCCCCTTTAAATAGATTATATTCCACAAGAATACTACGGATTGTTAAAACTAAGAGTAAAATTATTTTATCTCAATTTTATTTCAATTATTAATTTTTTGTTAATGTCATTTTATTGAGCCAAAAATATTTACATGACAAGACATTACAACATCTCTTCCACATTGAACTAAGAGCGCTCAAATATACTATTTTGTTTACCATAATTAATGATAAAAAAAGTGAACATCAAACACTTCCACTTCTAAAAGACTCTTTGTTTCCAAATAATTATTAATGTTATTTTCTTCTTCTTCTTCTTGTTGTTATATATATATATATATATATATATATATATATATATATATATATATATATATATATATATATATATATAAGTTTATTAAGGATGATAATAATATATAAGTGTATATCTTGAGTGAACCTAATGATTAAGAGCATGTGTTTCCTCCTAAGAGGTTACAAGTTCAAATCTAGAGGGGATAGAGTATATACACATCTATAGACTTTAGCAGTCAAATCATTACATAGAGACAAGTCCCTTGTCGCACAAACAAGGAGATCACATATACCAATTTAGTGTTTGGCATGGCCATCACCTTAAAATTATATTATTATTATTATTAGTAATAATATAACGGTTTAAGAGAGTCCCAAGGGTTAACTCGGTTTGTCGAGTTCCCATCGTTGAAGCACATCTGCTATTAGGAGGTCATGGGTTCAATTCTCTCAACATTATCAAGGTTAGACTTTGCGATTGAGCCGACAGGAAGTGATCCTTTTAGGTAGCTCTGTCTGGTACAAATATTTTGTGGACATAGTGGTCATTGATCTTTGGGGATTGTGAACAAAATAGAAAAAAATAATGATTTAAAAGTATACCCCACCCTTTTAAATAAGTATAACCTCAATATTTGATTTGTTACGAATGATTTTGTATTAAGAACTCTTCCCAATTTCATTGTTTTCCTTACTCGTGATAAGAAAACATCTCATAAGTTACCCTCTACCCTTCTTTAAGTAAGTTTTTCCCTTCTTAAGCGGCTTTCCTCAATTGCTTCAAATCCAATATGCTATCTTGAAGTATTCTTTATGACTATTTTTTCAAACAAAAGGTTGTTTTGGCTAAGTGTCGACTTTGTGATGTTGTTGTTGCACATGTTGCCTTGCCTTAAAGCAAAGTTTAGATAGTCTTTTTCTTTCCTCCCCACATTGCAATGCCACATCCATGTGGTGCATTGTGTGGAGAGGGATCATTCTAACACCATATCAATGTTTTTGTTACATATCACAACCCTCACAACCTTTCCCTCACATTACACGACCCTCACATTGCCAGTCTTGTTGGAAACACTGAGAGGAGGGTGAATCAATATTTCTTTTCAGTTGTTATTATTACCAGTTTAGATTCTTTACAATTTTAATCAAAGAAATGATTTTATTAAATATAGAAAAAGATTGAATAAAATATCTAATGAATTTTTCCAAGCACCAACTTGGACTTTGATGAGGCTCCAACCTCTAGGGCTCCGACCCTATCTTACCAAGGCACCAACCTTGAATTTAGGAGCACCAACTCCAAGGACACCAATCCTTCCAATTCTGAGGCACCAACCCTAAGAGCTCTGACCCTATAGATTTACTCTGTCAAGAAATATTTGATTGTATTATACTGCTTCCAAGGACTTCTTTACAAAATCTTGTCCTTGTAATCTTTACAACAGATCGTTGTCTGCCCTATGGCTTCACTTCGGGTCTGAACCTTCCAAGATGAATCAGGCCAAAAGATTGTTCTCTCGCTCGGTCTCCTGCTTCCTTCTTCGCTCGACCTTTGGCTTTTGCTGCACCTTCGTCGTCTGCTAGACCTTTGGCTTCCTCTGTCTCTTCAAGTTCAAGACTTGTGAACTTTTTTTAATTCTTCTCTGTGCCAGATGCTCGATCGATACTTAAGGTGAGGTATTATAACTTTTATTTATACGGGTTTCCCCAATACCCAAAAGACATGTTCATTTGGAAGAGTAACCAACTTATTGTATGAGGTCGCTTATTACGCAATATATTGGAAAGGCCCATTTTTAATATGCATCCAAGACTATACCCACATGGAGGTCCCACATGCCACGTTATCACAATAATCGCAATCGCAACATTCATGAAAATTAGAGTTATTCCTTTAATCCCACAATTACAACTTTTGGAGGTTTGCACATAACGTAGTGATTCCCCTACTGTTGATGGAGCAGATGCGATATAGTATCAAACAACAGTTAATAAATCTGTCAGATCCACAGCTTCATGAAAATCAGTGGTTCGTCGGGTCTATCACAGTCGGCGGCTTGAGGTCCACGCCCTTATCGCAATCAGTGGTCCGCAATACTATTGCATTCGATGGTTTGGTCTGTCAACCCTTAAGACTTGTGATATGACTCCCGACGAGGCGGACGCGATATAACATAACAATGTATTCATAACCTGTTTTGGGTCCGTAGTGATATCGCAATCACAAATTTTGGTGTCACATAACTTTAAGGCTTTGTGACACCTTCCGATGTGGCAAACACAATATTTCATTAAGGAGTATTGTAATGGACCGGCAAGTCCGTAATACACATATCGCAGTCAACGGATTTGGGGTGATGATACATAATAAACTTTATGGTTTGCGATTATGCAACAGATGTGATATTGTATTAAGGTGTATTGTATTGCAACGACAAGTCCGCAATAGACATATCACAATCGAAGGATTTGAATGTAACAAGGCTTGAAGACTTATGACATTGTGGATGCAATATTTCAATAAAACTATTTTGATAGTCCTATCAAGTCCGCAACATATGTCGCAATAAGAGCTTTAGTCGATATGATATGATTTGGTTCTTTATTGGATATTTCGTTGATATCACTATTGGGTTCTTATCTCCTCCAATATCATTTTTTTCTTCCTTCTGACCCTTACTGTTGGGTTCTCGCTTCTCTGGCTTCTCTTCACTCCTATGACTTTTGATAGCACTATTGGGTTCTTAGCTCCTGTGACTTCTCTTCACTCTTTCATTCTTCCGATAACTCTTCTTCTAATGATGTGTTCCTCTTTTCTCTTGTTCTTGACTTCCAATGTATTTCCAATGGCTTCCTTGATGGATTTCCTCCTTGGCTTCTTGCTCCTTTTGTTTCATGGATCTGCTTATCCTTGGCTTCACATCACCATTTGGTATCCCCGAATATTGCCATATTGACATCAATGACAATCTAGATGAACAATCTCCTCCTTTGTCATTCGTGGCAATATTCTTCTTCTCTTCCCCTTTGACATCAATGGCAAAGGAGTGCACAAGGATTCCCCCTATCAAACTCTTCCCCCTATCAAGTGACATCTTAAGAATCGGTTTAGTGTGATGCTAAAACAATAACCCCCATCTTTTGACGGAGATGTTCAAATGCTTCTCGAGAAAGAGGTTTGGTGAAAATATTTGAAATTTGTTCCTTAATATTGATATATTCCAACTTGATGTTTTGTTTAGCCACCTATTCACGGAGAAAATGATACTTGATTGGTATATGTTTAATCTTTGAGTGCATCACTAGATTTTTACTAATAGCACTTGTGTTGTCACAATAGATGGTGATTGGTTGTTTAGTTTCTATGTTGACTTCCTTCAAAGCTTCCTTCATCCATATTATTTGTGTACAACAGTTAGTTGTGGCTATATATTCAGCTTCAGTTGTAGAGAGAGATATAGATTATTGTTTTTTGCTGAGCCAAACTACCAAGCAATCTCCCATAAAAAATTAATCTCCACTAGTGCTTTTACGATTATCCATGCTTCCAGCCCAATCAGCATCAGTATAAGTTGTCACTGTAGTATTTTTGCATTTGGGATACCAAAGACTAAAGTCAGGGGTTCCTTTCAAGTATCTGAGAATTCTTTTCACAGCCAACATGTTGGGTTGTGTTATATTCTTTCCACGACTAGCCACCCTAGTTAACCGTGGCCTTCGTTGCGCTGATTGTGCAGTGGGGGGGTCACAGGAGGTTTGAGGGGGGCGGGTAGCTCCCCTCTACGTGGGATTTTTTTTTTTGGACCCTATATTAGGTGGGCGAACCTACCTATGGTTTTGTGCATGGTTTTTGCACATGGTTTTGGGCGCGATGGTTTTCAGTCCATGGTTTTGGATGCTTCAACATGTATATATGTATTGTAACATTGAAAGGAACATAATGAAAAAATCAAGCTGGTAGTCCCGGTTTTGAGATCCAGGGGAAAATCTCTGTGTATACGTGTTTTATGTGTTATGCTCTCGCATTGTTTATTTTATGTTCTTAGAATTTGTATGCAAGTAATTTCTATACGAGGTTAAAACCTACACAATACGTGGGATTGCTTAGGACTTGATTGAAATCTTCCCACCATTACCACTGCTTGCATAATGTCGGGCCTTGTAGCAATTAAGTATAAGAGAGCTCCAATTGTTGACCTGTAAAGAGTTGCATCTACCGGGGGGGATTCATCATCTTTGCTTAATTTGCAGTTTGTGGTCATCAGTGTGCTCATACGTGCACATTCTTCCATTCCATATCTTTTAAGCATATCTTTGAGATATTTTGTTTGAGAGATAAGCATTACTATAGTGGTTTGCGATACCTATAGTCCAAAGAGTAGGATAGCTCACTAATCATTGACATTTCGAATTCTTATGACATATTTTGAGCAAACTCAGGGCTCATTTCCTCATTATTTATAGCAAAAATTAGATCATCAACATATACATGGGTGATTAGTAATTTATCCTCATCCATCTTCATGTATAGATTACTTCCTTCCACCCCTTTTTGAAGTTTTGTTGTTGTAGATAATGATATAGTCTTGCTTACCATGCTCTAGGAGCTTGTTTCAAACCGTATAATGCCTTTTTCAACTTACATACAAAGTCTTTTCCTTCTGCTAGATCAAAACCTTCTGGTTGCTCCATGTAGACTTCTTCCTTGAGTTCCCATTCAGAAATGATGATTTTACGTCCATTTGATAGACTTTGAATCCTTTTGAACATGCAAATGCCAAGAACATCCTTATAGCTTCCATACGAGCTATCAGTGCAAAGGTTTATTCAAATTCGATTCCTTCAATTTGTGAATAACCTTTACAAACAAGTATTGCCTTATTTTTGATGATTTGTCCATCTTCATTCTTTTTTTTTTTGAACACCCACTTAGTTCCAATTATATTTTTATCCTTTGTACGAGGTACCAGCTCCCATGTCTCTTTTTTCTCGATTTGAGATATTTTTTCTTCCATGGCTTCCACCCAATGAGGATCCTTACTTGCTTGAGTAAAAGCTTCTGGTTCTATCCTAGATAAGGGAGCAACACCATTTCTCTTTGGTGTACTTGTCATCCTTCTTCGGGTTTGTATTCCTTCATCTACATTTCCAATAATCTTCTCTTATGGGTGATGTTTTTGGAGGAATTTCACTTTTCAAGGAGTTTGAGATGGTTCTTTTTGTTTTTGTTTTTCTTGATATTTTTCTTCCTTCTCAGTTTCTTCTTCGCTTTCTTCAATAAAGGGGTCAACTTCATGATCTTCAATTTTGTTTTCTGGAAGCCCTTCATCAATATTCACATCAATACTTTCCACTATTTTTCGTAGTCGATTATTGTAGCACTTGTAAGCTTTGCTTCTAGTAGAACACCCGAGAATCAAAATTTCTTGGTGAGTCATCATTGATCTTTATGAAGCATTTTCTTCCAAAAATCCTAGAGTAGTTTACTGAAGCAGGTCTTCCTTTCCATAATTCATAAGGAGTCTTCTCATTAGTTGGTCTTAGTTGAGTTTGATTCAAGGTATAAACTATTGTCCCGACTGCTTCCTTCCAAAATTTTGGCTGCAAGTCAGTTGCTAGTAACATATTTCTGGCCATTTCTTGAACAATTCAGTTTCTCCTTTCAACTACCCCATTTTGCTTACGTGTTCTAGCAGCAAAGAGCTCTCTTTCGATTCCATGTTCTTTGCAGAATTCATCAAATTCTTTTGATGTGAGTTCTCCTCCTCTATCCGTTCTAAGACATTTAATTTTGAAATCCTTTTCATTTTCTACAAGAGCTTTAAGATTCTTAAAACATTCAAATGCTTTAGATTTATATTTTATGAAATATACCCACATCATTCTAGTATAGTCAACAACAAATAAAGCAAAATACCTTTCTCCTTGGAGTGTTGGGGTTCTGGTTGGCCCACATAAATCTACATGAATGATCTCTAAAGGGTTTGATGTGGAGAACTCCCTAGTCTTGTGGTTGGTTCTAGTTTGCTTGCCATGTTTACATGGAGCACATACAGCTTGATCTGGTTTGGACATCTTTGGAATGTCCCTTATTACATTGATTTTGTTGATATTGATCAAGTTATCAAAACTTGTATGCCCCAATCGCTTATGCCACAACCAGCTTTCATTTGTTTGACTTAGATAACATTTATCTTCTTGAATTTTGTTTAGAATGTAGATGTTATTTGATGTTCTAACTCCTTTCGCCACAAGTTCTCATGAGGAAGAGTTACTTATTTCACAACTTTTAGTGTTGAAGACAACATTATGTCCTTGATCATAGATTTGGCTAACACTCAAGAGATTGTGTTTGAGCCCATCTACCAACAAAGCATTTTGAGCCTTTCCTTTTCCATTAATAAGGGTAACGGTTCCTTTTCCAGCAATTTTGGCAGACCCACTCCCAAAGGATACATTTCCTTCCTTTTAGTTTAATGAGACAAACTTCCTTTTGTCACCTGTCATATGTTTGGAGCACCCACTATCCACAAACAAAAGATTTTCCCCACTGTGAGCACATAAAGCTAGACCACATTTATCCATATTGGGATTTTCATCTTTTGCTTCTCTACTTTTGAGGGGGGAATTTTGTTCGTTATGTCCATTATCATTACATAATGAGAAAATTGGATCAAATTTGGCCAAAGGATCAAACGAGTTAAAGGTCTTGAATTGTTCTTGCCCTTTGAGACTACATGGTGTGTTTGTCCAATCCTTCAATCTTGGTGCTTCATTTTTACAAGCCATGCAATGTTTAGCTTGATGACCAAAATTTTTACAATAATAACAATGTCCAAGAAAGATAATTTGGTACCTGTTATAATAGCCATGATTTGAATAAACCTTCTTTCTTGGAGTTTCTCTTTCTTCATTCTTTGGATTTGAGTCGGGCCTTTGATGAGATGCTTTTTCTTCTTTTGGATTGTTGCAAAGTACGTTGGCATAGCTTCTTGTATTATCCTTAGCACTTGATGAAAAACCGATCCTGGACATGTCACTTTGAGATTTCTAAGTGTTGAGAATGTGATCAAGTGTTTGAGAACTTTGCCAAATTATTTTTATTTGTTCCATTTCCTTTTTGAGAGATACTATTTTAGCTTCATGTCTTTCACATATAATTTCCTCCCTTCTTTTAGCTTCCTCTTTGTCCAATTTAAGAGAGATAACCTTCTTTCGTAACTCCTCATTTTCTTCAATGGTACTTATCAGTAATTCATATGTATCTTCTTCATTTTCCTATCTTGGTTCATCATCTTCAGTGAATGCCATAAATAGTACTTCCTTTCTTCCAGCATAGTCATTCTCTTCATTTGATTCATCATTAATTTCTTTGTGATGGAAGATATCTTTGGATGATTTCTTCTTGATGACCAAATATTCATCCTCATCAGATTCATCTTGGTTAGAGAGGAAAGTCTTTTTAGTAAATCCTTTATTTTTGTATATCCTTCCTTCTTCATTATCACTGTCATGCTTATGAGGACATTTTGCAGCGTAATGACCTATTCTTCCACAGTTGAAACAAATAAGAGGATGCTTACCTTTTAGCTTGGATCCTTTCTTTAGTCTTCGTACAAATTGCGCCAATTCGGATCCAACATCGGATTCGTCACTGTTGGTATTCCATCCTTTTCCCCTTTTTGATTTTGAGGCCTTGAATGTTGCATTTTTGGAACTTGGGATTCCTTTTCTCATCTCATAGGTAGTGAGGATTCCATTAAGTTTATCCATTTTGAGAGTGTCTAGTTCCTTCATTTCTTCTATAGCACTTACTTTGGAGTCAAATCTATCCGGGAGAGATCTTAAGACCTTTTGAACAACAATGCTTTCTTCAATCGTTTCTCCCAATCCTTTAAGAGTGTTGACCACTTCAGCTACTTGGAGGAAGTATGATGACATATCTTCTTCTTCATCCATTTTTAGACTTTCGAACTACCTCCTATGAGTTTGAATCTTTTCCTTCTTAACCTTGGAGTCTCTATCATATAAGCTAACCAACTTATCCCATACTTCTTTGGCCGAGTCACAATTCAAGACTTTCATAAACTCATAATCAATAATTTCACCGGTAATGGAATTTAGAGCCTTGGTATTGGCAATGTACTATTTCCTTTCATCTTGATCAGTAGGAAGAGTGGGAGGGGAATTGTACCCATTCAGAACAACGTTCCAAACTTCAGGTCCAAGGGACATTAGTAGTAAGACATTCTCTTTTTCCAAAAACCAAAATTAGTACCATCGAACAAGGGAAGCCTTCCTATCATTTCTTGATTCTTCATTGTAACTCAAAATCCTTCTTCCAACTGTTAGGTTGATTCTGAAGAAGTTGGCTCTGATACCAATTATTGGAAATACTGAGAGGGGGTTGAATCAATATTTCTTTTCAATTTTTATTATTACCAGTTTAGATTCTTTACAATTTTAATCAAAGAAATGATTTTATTAAATATAGAAAAAGATTGAATACAACATCTGATGAATTTTGCCAAGCACCAACTTGGACTTTGATGGGGCTCCAACCTCTAGGGCTCCGACCCTATCTTACTAAGGCATCAACCTTCAATTTAGGAGCACAAACTCCAAGGATACCAATCCTTCCAATTCTGAGGCACCAACCCCAAGGGCTCCAACCCTATAGATTTACTCTATCAAGGAATGTTTGATTGTATTATACTGCTTCCAAGGACTTCTTTAAATCCTTGTCCTTGTAGTCTTTGCAACAGGTCAATGTTTGCGCTATGGCTTCACTTCGGGTCTGAACCTTCCAAGATGAATCAGGTCAAAAGATTGTTCTCATGCTCTATCTTTTGCTTCCTTCTTCACTCGGCCTTCGACTTCTGCTGCACCTTCGTCGTTTGCTAGACCTTCGGATTCTTGACCTTTGGCTTCCTCTGTCTCTTCAAGTTCACGAGTTGTGAACTTTTTTTAATTCTTCTCTGTGCCTGATTCCCGATCGATACTTAAGGTGAGGTATTATAACTTGTATTTATATGGGTTTCCCCAATACCCAAAAGACACTTTCATTTGGAAGAGTATCTGACTTATTGTATGAGGTCGATTATTATACAATATATCGGAAAGGCCCTTTTTAAATATTCATCCAAGACTATACCCATATGGAGGTTCCACATGCCACGTTATCACAATAATCGCAATCGCAACATTCATGAAAATTGGAGTTATCCTTTAATCCCGCAATCACAACTTTCAAAGGTTTGCACATAACACAGTGATTCCCCTACTCCCCATGGAGCAGATGTGATATAGTATCAAACAACAATTAATAAATTCGTCGGGTCCACAACTTCATCGCAATCGACAATCCATCGGGTCTATCATAATTGGCGGTTTCGGGGTCCACACCCTTATCGCAATCGACGGTTTGGCTGTGTCAACCCTTAAGACTTGTGATATGACTTCCAACAAGGCAAACATGATATAACATAACAGTGTTTTCATAACATGTTTTGAGTCTGCAGTGATATCAGAATCGCAGATTTTGGTGTGACGTACCGTTAAGACTTTGTGATACCTTTTGATGTGGCGGACATGATATTTCATTAAGGAGTACCGTAATGGTCCGGCGGGTCCGCAATACACATATCACAATCAGCGGATTTGGGGCGGTAATACATAATAAACTTTATGGTTTGCGATTATTCGACAAATGCGATATTGTATTAAGGCGTATTGTAATGGAACGACAGGTCCTCAATACACATATCGCAATCGGCGGACTTGGGGCGGTAATACATAATAGACTTTATGGTTTGCGATTATGCGATGGATGTAATATTGTATTAAGGCGTATTGCAATGGAACCATCGGGTCCACAATACATATAGCAATCAGAGGATTTAAATGTAACAAGGCTTCAAGACTTGCGACGTGGTGGATGTGATATTTCAATAAAACTATTTTGATAGTCCTATCAGGTCCATAACATATATCGCAATCGAAGCTTTAGTCGATATGATATGATTTGGTTCTTTATTGGATATTTCGCCGATATCACTGTTGGGTTCTTAGCTCCTTCGATATCATTGTTTTCTTCCTTCCAGCCCTTACTGTTGGGTTCTCGCTTCTATGGCTTCTCTTCGCTCCTATGACTTCCAATAGCACTGTTGGGTTCTTAGTTCCTGTGACTTTTCTTCACTTTTTCGTTCTTCTGATAGCTCTTCTTGTTGGAAATAATACTGAGAGGGGGGGTGAATCAGTATTATCATATCAATAATTTAATTTTCAAAAAATGATTTGTATACGCTACTTCAGCTCAGTGAACTAGCATGTATACACAACTATACTTAATGCAACCAGCGTATATGCAGAGATCTTTAGATTTACCCAAATTATCATGTATTGAACTTTAATCAGTATATTAGGAATTCATTAGACAGTGCAGTAAAAGCAGAATAAAGCATCACACATAAGCAACACACAAGAACACCAAGATATAAGGTGGAAACCCAATGTGGGTAAAAACCACCTGCTGCTGTCGTATTTGTCTTCTTTTAATAATAAGAAAATTCCGTTTTACAATTTTTGTACTGGTGCAGACTTATACCAATACGTTGGCTTCTACCTCCAGAAGGCTACAACTTTCTCTTGTTCTCCAGCTTCTACTGGAAGGGAGCTACAACCCCCTGGCTCTTGTACTAGCTGATATGTTTACTAGTACGTAGGTGTCGGCCTACAGAAGGCTACAATCTTCTCTTTTCTACTAGGGACCATGTTTCATAAATTTTCAGACTAGATCCATCAACAACATCATTCAATCATCAAATATATTTGCATCAACCAATCTCCTTTTGAACCAACCACAACCAAATAAATCAATCACTTTAACAACCCATCAATCTGATCATTCAGAATGCTATCACTAGAATACAGTAACTAGAACCCAAGCCAGAACCCAGAACACTACAACAGCAAACAGAAGTAACTAAAACATATTTTATAAGGTATACGCTACTTCCATGTGTTGAACCTGAGTGCATACGTGCTTTCCTCAAAGAGAACCAATGTACAGATCTGCAAATCAAATTTATGATGTATACACTGCTTTGACATGCAGAACCAGCATGTATACGCTCCTTTTCTAAAGTGAACCTGCATACAGATCTGTAAATGATGATTTAAACATTACAACTATTCCAGACTTTAGTCATACCCAGATCATCATATTTACATGCTACAACATGCGCCAGTTATTCAGATACATGATCAAACCACATAAATATAATTCACTTCAAGTCTTAAGATCCTAATACATCATTAGATCTTATCCTTCATCAAACGCTAAGGTTCATCCTTGGTTCAGATCAAGCACAACACCATAACCCAATAACCTACATATTAGATCTCACACTTCATCAGATATTCGATACTTGCACACACTAACCTAATGATCTTCTCCTCCTTTTATAGTTTAGGCCTTTCTCAATACCATGGACCAAAACCACTTAGGACCAATACCTTGGACCAAATACCTAAGGTCAATACCTCAAACCTGATACCTTGGACCAATACCATGGACCAAATACTCCGGACCAAAAATTTAGTTTTCCAAGGTATACACGCTTTTCCTTCTGTGAAAGTGTGTGTGTACGTATACGCGACTTGTATACAGTGAACCTGTGTGTATACGCAGCTTGGTCAATGGTGAACCTGCGTATATCTCTCTTTCTTCATTCTGTGAAGACTGATTTGTAATTCTTTGTTGTTTACCTGCTATACTATGATCTTTCATCTGAGTGAGTTGCCTTCTGAACTGATTCCTTGAAGTTGCCCTACATTTCATCACATCTGTAAACACTACTGTCATGCATTCTGTCACATCTGATATCTCTTCTGTAGATTCATCTAGTTACCATATACAAGTGAGTTGTTCTGCTACAAGTGGTTTGCCATCAAGTACAACACATACATCATACTGCCAACAATCTCCCCCTTTGGACTTGATGGTAACAACAACCACACCAAGTCACTCTCCCCCTTTGACATCAAGGGCAAAGGGTCATGCTCCCCCTGAGTGCATGCTGAATTCTCTGATATGCTGAAGTGTGATGTTTGAGCTCCCATGATCGAGTCCATGCTCCCCTTGAGCATGAGCAAAGTCTGCAAAAAGATGTTCTAAAAGAAGAACATGACTCTATACATACATCACAAATGACCTTCCTATCACCAATGGCTCATACATACATCCATCTCCCAACCAAGTGGGGATTTGAATCGTCCACCCAACCAAGTGGGGATATACCAATTGTTTATACATGTCAAGACAAAAACATTACATCATCCATCCCATGCATAGTGGGGTTACAAATTAGGTCTTTTCATGACCTTTACATTAAAAGATGTACAGGACATATATAACAGAGACAAAATATCTTAAACAATACCATGATAGTCATCAACAACTATCATATGATCTGCACCATCAATAGCATCATCCAAACCAGCAACCTGTATATGTCCATCATTAGTTCCAAAAATATAATCACCCATTTTCTCCCCTTTCACCTGTTCACTGTCAGTTCTGATCATTGCATATGTTAGTAAGAGATATAAAAGCATCATCATCAATGAGATATACATCAAGTTATCAACAACTTTATGAGGACCAATATATTTCCACATGTTATCAGCAGATTGAAACCATCATCAAACAGAGAAGATAATTGACAAAACCATAACAGACCCCTTTTTTCTGAGTCTGGCCCACTGTTTTTCTTTAAACCAACATATACGCGATTGTGCCCACAGAAACCCACGTATGTACGCGACTACACTTTATGAAGCTCGTGTATAGGTTTTAACAGCAAGATGATGCAGCAACTACTCCTAGTTTTTGCCTGAGATATTCAAATGTCTCTCTGGGCAGTGGTTTAGTGAATATATTAGCACCCTATTCTTTGGAGGGAACATATTCCAGCTTGACCTTTTGTTCAAGCACTTGTTCACGTAGGAAATGATATTTGATGGGTATGTGCTTGGTCTTGGAGTGCATGACTAGATTCTTTGAAATATTAATGGCACTTGTATTATCACATAGAATGGAGATGGGTGGAGTACATGTGATCTGAATATCTTGCAAGGTTTGCATCATCCAAAGTAGTTGTGTGAAACAAGATGCAACGGCCATGTATTAAATTTCAACTGTAGATAATGCAATTGAACTTTGTTTCTTGCTAAACCAAGAACCTAACCTGGAACCCATATAGAATGCACCGCCACTAGTGTTTTTTCTGTCATCAACACTTCCTTCCCAATCTGCATCTGTATATGCATGAAGTGTAAGATATGTATCTCTAGGATACCATAAACCAAAGTTTTGTGTTCCTTGAAGATATTTGAAAATCATTTTGACTGCCTGAAGGTGTGATTCCTTTGGATTTGCTTGGAATCTTCCAACTATTCCCACTACATGCATGATGTCCAGTCGGGTACCTGTTAGATAAAGCAAACTGCCAATCATGGATCTGTAAGTTGGTTGATGTACTGTGCTGATTCATCATTTGAGCTAAGACTACATCCTGTTACCATTGGGGTACATACTGGTTTAGAATGTTCCATGCCGTACTTTTTCAGGATCTGTTTGAGATATTTAGTTTGTGAGAGAAAAATACCATCTTTATTTTGTTGAACTTCTAGACCAAGAAAATAGGTAAGCTCACCAAGCAAGGACATTTCAAATTCTTACTGCGTTACTGAAGCAAAATTTTGACTCATGGATTCTTAATTTCTACCAAAAATGATTTCATCAACATACACAACAATTATTAGCAATTTATCAGTGTCCATCTTTGTATATAGATTGCTATCTACTGACCCCTTTGAAAAAACCTGTTGGTGGAGATATTTGTCAAGACGGTAATACCATGCCCTTGGAGCCTGTTTTAGACCATAGAGAGATTTTCTGAATTTGCATACAATTTTTGCATCATTTCCAAGAATGAATCCTTCTGGTTGTTCAATATAGACTCCTTCCTCTAAGTCTCCATTAAGAAAGGCAGATTTTACATCCATTTGGTATACTTTGAATTTCTGAAAACTAGAAAGAGCAAGAAACATTCTTATGGCTTCAAGTCTAGCAACAGGTGAAAAAATTTCTTCAAAATCTATACCTTCTTGTTGAGCATATCCTTTACAAACAAGTATGGCTTTGTTTCTAATGACTTCTCCATTTTCGTTCAACTTGTTTTTGAATATCCATTTAGTTCCTATGATATTCTTATCATGAGGTCTAGGAACTAATTCCCAAGTATTATTCTTTTCAATTTGCTCAAGTTATTCATTCATGGCCTTGACCCAACATTCATCTTTGCATGCTTCATTTACATTTTGCGGTTCGGTAGAAGATAGTAATGCTAGATAGCTTGAGGCTTCTGTAATTTTTCTTCTTGTCTGCACACCTACCCCTTTTTCCCCTAAAATTTGAGTTTCTGGATGATTTTTCAGAATATACCTAGACAGAGTCTTTTCTTCTACCGTTATCTCTTCTTCTAGTGCTTCATTGATTTCTTCTTCAGAATCAGTGTGATTTAATGAGGGAAATTGATCCTCATCTTCTTCATTGTCATAATCTTCAGTTTTTATCTGTTTTGGATTTTTGCATGTTTCATCAACCACAACATCAATACTTTCAATAATTTTCCCAAGTCTTTTATTATAACATTTATATCCTTTAATTCAGGAAGAGTAGCCAAGAAGAAAACCTTCATCTTCTCTGGGTTCAAACTTACCAAGTTTTTCATCAGCCCTTTTGATGTAACATTTGCTTCCAAAAACTTTGAAATATTTTACAGTAGGAGACTTACCATACCAAAGTTCATTTGGAGTTTGAGTGCTGTTTACCCGAACATTTTCTTATTTGAGAATAGTGACGGCGGGGAATGCAGCTTCACCCCAGAAGGTTGCAGGAATTCCAGATTCATCTAGCATAGCACGAGCCATTTGTTGAATAGTTTTGTTCATTCTTTCTACCACTCCATTTTGCTGAGGAGTCATTGTGGTGGAGAACTGCCTTTTTATTCCATGTTGTTCACAAACGTCAAACAATTCATCCGAGGTAAATTCCCCTCCTCGATCAGACCTGAGGCATTTGATTTTGCGATCTGATTCATTTTCAACCAAAGCTTTGAAGGCTTTGAACTTTTAAAATGCTTCATCTTTATGCTTTAGAAGACCTAGCCAACACAGTCTAGAAAAATCATCAATGAACAATATAAAGTATTCTTCTCCACGATGTAACTTTTTCCTTGATGGTCCACATAAATCAGTGTGAACAAGTTCAAGAGGCTTACTAGCTGATCCTTCCTTTTCAATGAAGTGAGATCTGGTTTTCTTACCAAATTGACATGATTTGCATATAGTATTTTCAAGAATGTTGATATCTGGAAGATCACGAACAACCTGGAATCTGCATGCTTTTCTTATCTGAGAAAATCTTAGATGTTCCAATCTTCTGTGCCATAGCCAATTTTCATCATTTTTTCGTAGATAGCACTGTTGTTGTCCTCCCTTGAGTGTGTATAGGTTGTTTGGAGTTCTTGTACCTTTGATCACGGTTTCTTCTGTATCAAGCTCACCAACAACACATCCATTTGATCGAAACACTACTTCATTTACTTGATCACACATTTGACTCACACTCAACAGGTTATGCTTTAAGCCATCAACATACATAACATTCCCAACTTTAACTTTTTCTTTCAAGAAAACAAAGCCTTTACCTTTTATGACAGCAGGAGTGTCGTTTCCAAATGAGACACTCTTTTCTTTTTCTAAGGCATTATATGAGTGTAGTTTTTCTTTGTCACCTGTCATGTGTTTTGAGCATCCACTGTTGATGTACCACTAGTTTTCTTGTCCTTCTGCATACAAGGCTATACCACATCTTTCTGTTTGTGGTTCTTTCTTTCTCCATATTTTGGGATTTAATGGAGTTTGCTCCTTTTGAGATATTTGCCGAAATTTACTCCTGCATTCAGATTCTTCATCGCCAAAGTTGTCACAGATTGAGCATTCTATTTCAGTTTCAAGAAGAGAAAAGTTATTATAGGAACTTTTCTTGATCCCTGTCACATTCCTTTGATTTTGTGCTTATCTAGTCATGATGGTTTTGTAAGCAACACATTGAGCAGCTTTGTATCCAAAATTATGACATGAGAAACATTGACCATTAAAGAAGTTCCTGCGATTATCGAATCTATTGACCTGGTGATTGTAGTTTCTATTGATATTCATCTTTCAAGCAAATTGAGTACGATTTACCTGAGGTTGGTTGTGGCTTCTGTTCATCCTTGAAGTAAATTGAGCCTGATTTACCTGGTGATCTGCTTTATTCCTTTGCTGACGATTGTCAAACTGTCCACTGCTCTTTGCTGCATCAAGATAGCTTTTAGTGGAGGTTGAAGACTTCTGTGATTGAGATGCTTCTTCAGTATATCCAAGACCTGTCTTTATCAGAGGAAAACGCTGCACTTTGATAATTTCATCTAAGGTTTCTGATTCTTTTGCAAATTAAGATTGAGAGCTTTCGTTTTCTCAAGATCCTTTCTTAGACCCACAATTTCACATTCTAGTTTTTCATTGTGTTTTTCTCTTTCAACAAGCTGGTATGTCAAGGTATCTATAATCATATTCTTTTCTTCTAAACAGATTTTGAGTTTAGAGATTTCTTCATAAAGGTCATCTTCGTATAAAGCATCCAAGAAATCATCATCTTCATAAGCCATCAGAAGTCTATAGTCATTACTATTTTCATCTTCATCATTATTTGATAAACCATCGCTATCTTCATAAGTCTACTAGCTCTTTTTACTTACACTTTGTTTTCTATTCCATTTTGCAGATTCCTTCCCTTTATCATTTTTATCTTTATGAGGACATTTGGCAGCATAATGACTGACTCTACCACAGGCAAAACATTTGAAAGGTAGTTTACCTCTGAATCTTCTGGAACCTCGTTGAAGCTTCTGGACAAAGTTTACTTCCTCTTCTTCTTCTGAAATATGTCCTGATTCATTGAGTTCTTCTTTTCCTTTTGCTGAAGCTTTAAATGTGGATTCTCTCATATCTGAAGGACCTCCTTTTCTCATCTCAAAGGCAGTTAAGATTCTGTGAAGCTGTGTCATAGTAATAGTCTATAGAACCTGCTTTTCTTCTATAGCTGATACTTTTGATTCAAATTTAGCAGACAAGGATCTTAAAACTTTTTCAATTAAGGTAACTTCCTTTATCTCTTCACCCAGATTCTTCATGCAATTAACAACCTCATCTATACGTAAGAAGTAACTAGCTATACTTTCATCATTGTGCATCTTGAGAGTTTCACATTGAATTATGAGAGTTTGTAGTTTAGCACGTTTTACCTTAGAGTCTCCTTCGTAGCTTAGAATGATTGTGTCCCATATTTCTTTGGTTGATTTGAGCTGCATAACTTTGACAAACTTCCCAATAATGTATTCACAGCCTTGGCATTGGTTTCATATTGCTTTTTACCTGCCGTATCTGTAGGAATTGCTGATGGAAATGTATATCCTCCTTCCACGATTTCCCATACATCTGTTCCAAGTGACTGAAGATAGGTTGTGGTTCTTACCTTCCAATAAACAAAGTTGCTCCCATCAAAGATTGGCAGTCTGATGGATCCCCCGCTTTCTTGATTACTCATGATGCCGGATCTTCCTTCAAGCGATCAAGCTTCTTCTGAAGGACCTCCTCTGATACCAATTGTTGGAAATAATACTGAGAGGGGGGGTGAATGAGTATTATCAGATCAATAATTTAATTTTCAAAAACTGACTTGTATACACTACTTCAGTTTAGTGAACTAGCGTGTATATGCAACTGTACTTAATGCAACCAGCGTATATGCATATATCTTTAGATTTACCTAAATTATCATGTATTGAACTTTAATCAGTATATCAGGAATTCATTAGACAATGCAGTAAAAGAAGAATAAAGCATCAGACATAAACGACACACAAGAACACCAAGATATAAGGTGGAAACCCAATGTGGGTAAAAACCACCTACTGCTGCCATCTCTGTCTTCTTTTAGTAATAAGAAAATTCTGTTTACAATTTTTGTATTGGTGCAATCTTATACCAGTATGCAGTCTTCTACCTGCAGAAGGCTGCAACCTTCTCTCATTCTCCAGCTTCCATTGGAAGGGAGCTACAACCCCCTGGCTCTTGTACTAGTTGATATGTTTACTAGTACATAGGTGCCGGCCTACAGAAGGCTACAATCTTCTCTTTTCTACTAGGGACCACGTTTCATAAATTTTCAGACTATATCCATCAACAACATCATTCAATCATCAAATATATCTGCATCAACCAATCTCTAAACCAACCACAACCAAATCAATCAATCACTTTGACAACCCATCAATTTGATCATTCAGAATGTTGTCACCAGAATACAGTAACCAGAACCCAAGCGAGAACCCAGAACACTGCAACAACAAATAGAAGCAACTAAAACATATTTTATAAGGTATACTCTACTTCCATGTGTCGAACTTGCGTGCATACGTGCTTTCCTCAAAGCGAACCAACGTGCAGATCCGCAAATCAAATTTATGATGTATACGCTGCTTTGACATGCAGAACCAACATGTATATGCTCCTTTTCTAAAGTGAACCTGTTTACAGATCTGTGATTATTTAAACATTACAACTATTCCAGACTTCAGTCATACCCAAATCATCATATTTACATGCTACAACATGCGCCAGTTATTTAGATACATGATCAAACCACATAAAGATAATTCACTTCAAGCCTTAAGATCCTGATACATCATTAGATTGTATCCTTCATCAAACGCTAAGGTTCATCCTTGGTTCAGATCAAGCACAACACCATAACCCAATAACCTACATATTAGATCTCACACTTCATCAGATATTCGATACTTGCACACACTAGCCTAATGATCTTCTCCTCCTTGCATAGTTTTAGGCCTTTCTCAATACCATGGATCAAAACCACTTAAGACCAATACCTTGGACCAAATACCTAATGTCAATACCACGGACTAGATACCTTGGACCAATACCATGGACCAAATACTTCGGACCAAAAATTTCGTTTTCTAAGGTATACGTGCTTTTCCTTATGTGAAAGTGCGTGTGTACGTATATACGACTTGTATACAATGAACCTGCATGTATACGTAGCTTGGTTAATGGTGAACCTGCATATATCTCTCTTTCTTCATTCTGTAAGACTAATCTGTAATTCTTTGTTGTTTACTTGCTATACTGTGATCTTTCATCTGAGTGAGTTGCCTTCTGAGCTGATTCCTTGAAGCTACCCTGCATTCCATCACATCTGTAAACACTACTATCATGCATTTTGTCACATCTGATATCTCTTGTATAGATTCATCTAGTTACCATATACAAATGAGTTGTTCTGCTACAAGTGGGTTGCCATCAAGTACAACACATACATCATACTGCCAACACTTCTTCCGATGATGTGTTCCTCTTTGCTCTTGTTCTTGACTTCCAATGTCTTTCCAATGGCTTCCCTGATGGCTTTCCTCCTTGGCTTCTTGCTCTTGTTGCTTCATGGATATGCTTCTCCTTGGCTTCACATCATCATTTGGTATCCCAGAATATTGCCATATTGACATCAATGACAATCTAGATCAACAAGTCCTAGTCCTAAGGCCGTTTTTTGGTGACCTACATCCATGGATTTTTATTCATGCTCCACGAGGCCATGTAATGACTTGGCATGTAGAGGTATGTCATTTAATGACTCTATCATATTCATGTCACCTATTTGGATCATTGTTGAAGACATTAAATTCTCATTATTATACATGTCGCAGGTAGGACATATTGCATTGAGTTTTGCAGTGACCGAGTATTAGTTTCCCTTTGACAAAAAAAAATTGAAGCTTAACCAAAGTTTAACATCATCAATTGAAATTTATTATTTTTAAATAATATTTAAATTCATTTATTTGGAATAAAATTGGTTCAAATCTTTCACCTCTTATTTTATAATGATGGCATGAGAGGATTTCAACATACTCCATTAATTTGTACTGTATAACCTAGCCTACAACCTCCACTTTATATTAGCATATGCGATGGGGATGGTAGTGTGATGATGTCTAACACGATTTGTGTTCAATCCAACACAACATTTTGACCCTTAAAGCTTTACAGACAAAACTGCAACCACTCTTGGATTGTGTGGTTATATTCCCTATAAGATTCTGCCCAATGGAACATGAAAGGTATGGTTGCCATGTTTTCCCACAAGAAAATTTAAAATTTAAAATTTTGTGTAGCTAGAAAGCATAATCATAGTCAAGTACAGGGATCCATATTAGAATCCGGGAGCTCCATTATTTATGTTGCAAAAGGGTTTTTTTTTATGGGGTAAATAACATGCATTCTATACCAAACAATTTAATTCTATATGAATGTGGGATCTAATGCGACTTTTTATATATAGAGAGAGTGTGTGTGTGTTCTTTTTTATGTTGAGATTTAAAGTCTTTTCAAATTGAATAGCATATATTTTAAAAATCAAATTATATATGTGTATGTGTGTTTTATTAGAAAAAAATATATTAATCACCTTTTTATAAAACAAACACTTATTAATCTCTACTTTCCACTTTAAAAGAGAAACTCAACGTACCAATAATTTTATAAATGAAAATATATTAAGTTTCATCGAGAAATAGATATAATGTATCAATATTATTAGGAAAGTGTTAAGAAATTAATTAAAATATAACCACTATAAAATTATTAAACACAATTTTCATATTCTGACATGATATCATTTACATACGAAGTGTAAAATAAAAAAAAAAAAAAAAATTAATAACATTTGAAATTTTCAATATAAATTAGTTAAAATATAACAATTGTAAAATAATCAATTCAAACATAATAATTATAAGAATATTGACCATACTTATTTGACTATCATTTTCTCATTTGTACATGATACTATTTATCACTAGAAGTGTAAACAAATTATTAAATAAAATTAATATTACTAGAAAATTTCAATAAAAAATAATAAAATTAACAATAAAAGATAATTAACTGAAATATATAGAACATGGATACTATTTATATAGGAAGTGTAAATAATAATTAAACAAAATAGAGTATAGAAAATTTAAATATAAATTAGTTTAAAACATAATACCATAAGATATTAATTAAAACATAATAATGCATAAGATTAATAACTATAATTAGAACATAAAAATTATAAAATTTATTGAACACAATTCTCACATTCTCACACTATTATTTATTAAAGAAAGTATAAACAAAAAAATATTAAATAAATTAAAAGCACTAATTTTTTTTAACATAAATTAATTAAAGCACAAGAACCATAAGATCTTCCATATCAACACCAAACATTTAAGAAGACACATGCATATCGCATTAAAGTATCTTAAAAGGGTCTCATAAAAGAGTCAAAGTTGAAACATAAACATTTCATAAGAGTTTTATTATACTACTCAATTTAACATTAATAAATTTTTATTATTAGATATATTAAAAGTGCTAGAAAACTTCATATAAATTAGTAAATTATAATAACCATAAGATAGTTATTAAAATATAATAATCATAGGATCATTGACCATAATTATAAGAAGCTATAAAAAGCTTCCCAAGAACCCTCTAAAGAAGATATCTAGGATTGTGGTCCTTGCCATCAAGTCCAGTAGCTCTGTGAGTTCACTTTGCCATAAACTCATTGAGAGCAGTCCCATTACTCCAAGGATCTATGGGCTTCCAAATATTCATAAGAAGGGGGCTCCCCTAAGGCCCATTGTCAACACCATTGGTGGGCCTACCTACCTTCTGGCTAAATACCTTGCCTTAAAGCTTAGACCCTTAGTTGGCCGTACGAAGTCCTTTGTCAAAGACTCTGCATCCTTTGTTGAAGAGCTCAAGGGCATAAAGCTTGACATTGGGGATATTCTTGTGAGTTTCGATGTGGTCTCCCTTCATACTTGCATCCCTATAAAGGAGGCCATGGAGGTGATCAACCGTCTCACGGATCCTGATACTGCTCGGTTAGTTGAGATTTGTCTCACTTCCACTTTTTTCAGTTTCGAGGGCGAGTTCTTTGAAAAGACTTGTGGTGTTGCCATGGGCTTACCACTATCCCCTGTTGTTGCTAATATTTTTATGGAAGATTTTGAATCCAAGGCTTTGGCCTCAGCCCGTCTCCTACCCAAACTCTGGAAAAGATTTGTAGATGACACTAATGTCATCTGGTCTCATGGCTAAGAGGAGTTGGATCTCTTCTTCAAACATCTCAACAGTCAATCCTCCACCATTAAGTTCACCATGGAACAAGAAGTAGATGGTTTCCTTCCTTTCCTTGATATTCTTATTTCGAAGAATATTGACAGTTCCCTCTCCCACCAAGTGTTTCAGAAGAAAACACATACTGAGTAGTATCTGCATGCCGGTTCCCATCATTTCACTGCTCAAAAGTTGGGCGTTCTCAACACCCTCGCTACTCGTGCCCTAAGGAACTCTAGTGAAAAGAGCTTTGATAAAGAGAAATCCCATCTCCTTAATGTCTTTGTTGAGAACGGTTATAGTAGACACCTTGGTCAGAAGGCTTTCCTTAAAGCCTAAAAGAATTTGGTAGTTAAAAAAGAACCTAAAGATCAAGTCCTAGGGGTCCATCTACCTTTTATCCAAGGGACCACTGATAAGATTGTTAGGATTCTTAAGAAGCATAATGTTCCCTCGACCTTTATACCCCTTAACACCATTCATAATTCCCTCCGATCAATGAAGGATCCTGTCAACCCTAAGGACATGAAGGGTGTCTATATTATTCCTTGTTCCTGTGGGACCCCCTACATTGGTGAGACTGGTCGCTCTATTAATCAAAGGATTAATGAGCACGCAACAAACCTAAAACATGGGAGAACCAAGTCTTCCGCACTAGCGAAGCATGCAGAGAAGATTAAACATCATGTTTGTATTGAGGAGACCCAGGTTACTGCTAAGGTTGCGCAGTTCCATCACCGAAAATTTAGAGAAGCCATTGAGATTTAAAAAAGGCCAAGCAATCTCAATAGAGATGACGGTTGTAAGATCAGTGATTGCTAGATCCCTGCCCTCTCTTCCTAGTCGTTTCTTCCCCTTCCTCCCCTCCCTCTATTAATGATTTGAACTTAATTTCTATTTCCTTTTTTTCTCCCTTATTATCCTATAGTGAAGCTTCTGACTAACATGTTTTCTTTATCCTTAATTCTTATTTGAGTTTTTGGTCCTCTTTGGAAATCTCCCTCATTTTATTTTCCTTATATTTATGAGATAGTCCTTTTCATGACTATCTGAATGGGTTAAAATTATCTAGTACAAGATAATTATTTAAATTTAAGTAGGAAAGTTTGTGTTCACATCAGATAGCTTTACTAATAAATTTATATTAATTAGTTACACAAACCATTAATAATAACAATAATATTATTATTATAATAACAATAACAATATAACAATATTCAATATAATTATTTTAGTTAATATTAAATCCATACAATTACTAATAGTTATAATCCCTCGATCTATTAATATTTGTTAACATTTTACTCACTATTATGCTTAGTATTCCCTAAATTTATTATTTTTCACTCAAGTTTGATTAACATTTTACTTAAGATAACACACAATACCAACCGAAAAGTATTAAAATAATTTTCGTTTATAGCATTCTAAACTTTAATGACATTCAGAACATTATAAAATATAACGATATCAACCCTACTACATTATTTATCTAATAATATTATTATAATTAAATAATTTAACTAGTCAAATCTAGTCGTTTCTTGGTCAATTATAGCCGTTTGTCCAGTCTAGTCTAATATAGCCGTTTTCCAGTCAAACCTAGCCATTGGAAGATTTGTTATCCCTATTTAACATGTAGCCATGATCTGATTCTTCAACTTGTCTTGACGATGAACCACACTCGTTGGTTCGAAACATGTCAACAAATGTATTATCATGTGATTTACGCCGAATTTTTTTTCTCATAAACTTGATATGGATCACAGAAGCCTCAATTCAACAAGATAAAAATAATCAAAACATATAATTATGAAATGATTGACCACATTTCTCACATAATATTACTTATTATAGAAAGTATAAAAAAATTATTAAAGAAATTAAAAGCACTAAAAACCTTCAACATTAATTAATTATAACATAACAACCATGAGATCATTAACCATAATTACTAGATCATCTTCCATATTCACACTAACATTTAAGAAGACTCATGCATATCACATTAAAGTATCTTAAAAGGGTCTCAGAAGAGAGTCAAAGTTGAAGCATCATGAACTAATGAGAGTTTTACTATCTTACTCAAGTTAACATTAATAAGTTTCTAATCAGATTAAAGTATCTTAAAAGGGTTTCACCAGAGAGTCAAAGTTGAAGCATAAAGATCTAATGAGAGTTCTACTACATTACTCAAGTTAACATTAATAAGTTTCTAATTAGATTAAAGTATCTTAAAAGGGTTTCGCCAGAGAGTCAAATTTGAAGCATAAAGATCTAATGAGAGTTCTACTACATTACTCAAGTTAACATTAATAAGTTTCTATTATTATGTAAAGAGGCTCTCTCTAGCCTAGTATGGAAGAAATGTTGTAATGTCCTCTCATGTCTTGTTCATGTATTGACCCATAGTATTCATGTGGAATACAACCAGTTTAAACTTCATGACAAGTAAAATAAAAAATGAAATTAATAACCTAAAAACATTTTTACTAGATCAAAATAAAATAAAATAAAATAATAATAAAATGTTAAAACCAAAATAACTTCATGGTATTAGCCCATAGTATTCATCTGGAATATAGCCAGTTTAAACTTCATGACATTCACTCATCGTATTGGACCATGATATGATAACTCATGGTATTGATCCATGGTTTTCATGTGGAATATAGCCTATATAAAGGGGGAAATTAAACTACCCTAAATCCATCTTAACTCTGGATCTACCAAGGGAGGGATCAAATCTAGTGAGATGCAAACCTTTTTAAAGTGAAAAGATATTTGATCCCTCTAGGTGCTTGGTAGATTCGAAGTTAAGATGGATCTAGGTTGGCTAGATAAATTAAAAGCATAGAAAAATTCAACATAAACTAGTAAAATATAACAACCATAAAATCGTTAATTAAAATATAATAATCATAAAATTATTAACCATAATTATAAGATAAAAATAATTAAAACATATAATTATAAAATTATTGACCACAATTTATGAAGAGACATCTTTTATGTTATAGTATACGATATTTAAATTGAAGAAAGATTGTTAATTCATTTTATACCTAACATAAAGTGGATATATAACACTTAAAAGAATAACATCCAATCATTAGTACATAACTTATTTAACATAGTAAATATGCAAATTAGTAACTTGAGAAACAAACCAAGTTCACAATGTAGCTATATCCAAAATTATTATGACTATATTCAGTGGTAGAATGAACAAAAAAAATAAATAATAAATACATTAAAGGCTACTACATTTTCTTGCCTAAATGCAATTGCCTTATTGTTTCAGGATGAAATATATGCAATTTTAGTTCTTCATTATTTTTTACTTCAATTTAACTATATTTAAACTAACAGTTTCTAACTAATATATGCAATACTTGATGTTATTTGATACTTTGATACATATCATTATGGTTATTGAATATTATATGAATAGCTTCGAAAAATTAATGATGGACTTATATCCATTAATTTCCTCATTTCTCTAATCATAAAGTTTGACGTTTTTTTCTTTTTAAAAGCACAATTTTCAAAAGCACAATTTTCAAATTGACGAGGAATATTCGTCTCACTTAAGATCACAATTTTTATAGTGCTATAAGTTTGTCCTGTCTGGGGTTCGATCATGTACCCCGTAAGGCCAATTGAGATTTTTTCATTGATCCTCTCGGCAGGCACATAACTCCTCTCGAACACAACCCTTGGGTTCCTTGTAACCTCATCCTCCTCCCGTTTCAGTTCAAATGGGTTCAAGCGATCGTCATGAGAATGACGCAGAGAAGGTGATTAGTTGTTAGGAGTTCGACATTGCAACAGTGAAGGAGTGAAGGGGTTGGACCTAGGGGTTGGACCTTAACATATATCGTTGTTTATATAAAAAAATGTATTCAAACATGATAACCAGACAAGAAATTTTAGAACCAGTGGAAATAAATGATCTAGGACAAGTGAAAATTGCCTCATTCTTTAAAGCTAGGAAGTGATTTGGGTCAATGCCAAATAGTGTCGGGGCATTTTAAAATGAAGACTAGCACGTCTAAAATGGGAACATACAAGAACAAAAATGGTCTCAAATGGAAAGTACTTGGGCCCTTCGCAATAAGCAATATTCAAACAAGTCCCCTTTGCAAGCATGTGGCAACAACATGCCCAGAGGAAAAGTCATTAATGATTTTGTCTTCTATAGTTCCACACCCATACCTCTCACTTGGTCATCTGATCTTTATGTAAAACAATTGTTAAGTGAAAAAAAAAGTTGGAAATTTTAGAAACTAAAGAGCAAGAAAAAAATCATAAAAAATCATAAAAAAATATTGAAATTCCCAAATCCCATAAAAATTGCATTTTTAAATACTTTAGTGGCGGGTTCTCTATGTCAAATAAATAGATGGCGTAGTCAATAAATGAGGTAGGAGAAACTATATTGGGAGGACATTTTAGATTTGGATGAACCATATAGAGAAATGCCATGGTTATTGATCTAACTAATTATATAGAAGTCCATTTCCCTCACATGTGGTTTTCATCATTTATCATACCTTAGTTCTAAAAAGATATATTTGATCCCATTTTTAAATATTTTAGTGGCGAGTTCTCTATGTCAAATAAATAGATGGCGTAGTCAATATATGAGGTAGGAGAAATTATATTGGGAGGACATTTTAGATTTGGTGAACCATATAGAGAAATGCCATGGTTATTGATCTAACTAATTATATAGAACTCCATTTCTCTCACATGTGGTTTTCATCATTTATCATACCCTAGTTCTAAAAAGATATATTTGATCCCATTTTTAAATATTTTAGTGGCGAGTTCTCTATGTCAAATAAATAGATGGCGTAGTCAATATATGAGGTAGGAGAAATTATATTGGGAGGACATTTTAGATTTGGATGAACCATATAGAGAAATGCCATGGTTATTGATCTAACTAATTATATAGAACTCCATTTCTCTCACATGTGGTTTTCATCATTCATCATACCCTAGTTCTAAAAAGATATATTTGATCCCATTTTTAAATATTTTAGTGGCGGGTTCTTTATGTCAAATAAATAGATGGTGTAGTCAATATATGAGGTAGGAGAAATTATATTGGGAGGACATTTTAGATTTGGATGAACCATATAGAGAAATGCCATGGTTATTGATCTAACTAATTATATAGAAGTCCATTTCTCTCACACGTGGTGATGCAGGAGCATCCAGCTCACCGTAATTGGGCAGAAATCCAACCAGGTTCAACAACTCGTGACCGATTGAACTGTCAAAGTTTTATGGGAATAATTTTTCTTTTTATGTTATTTTACAGAATCAGCAAAAGTTAGATACCTCTTTTATTTTCCAGTTTAGGATTGCTGTAGTTTCGATTGTTAATTAGAAAGTAGTCCATGTAATTAGGGAAAATAACCATCAACTGTTCCTACAAGTCTTGGAATGCCAAATGAGTATAGTTATTGATAGAAGTAGAAGTTATGTAACCATTTTCTGTAACAGTTAAACTAACTGCAAGCATCAACTGAAAACAGAGGGCTATAAAGCCAAAATACATGTAACAGAAAGGGGTTCAGTTCAGGAAAGGGAGGTTGAGTAAATTCAGAAGGAAAAGAAATAGAAAAGACCAAGCATTCAAAACCAGAGAAGTTATTGTCCATCTAAATTGTCTGTATAAATATGTGTTGACTTTCATTTACGTTTTCATCATCTAACGAGCTACTGTATCATTATAAATTATTACATTGTCATGGCTACTGTGTAAACATAATTCACAGTCGAATATAAACCAAGCAGATAGAATTTTAACGAATTCAGAGTCATCAAATTAACAGTCACATACTTATTTTACGCACGCGGTGGAGCAACATTTCAAATTTACAATGTTCAGTTAACAACGACCGAGTAATACAACCAGTCACGCTCACAAGTTTTCCAACGTTCGAACGCACAGAAGAACAAACGACGGACAAAGCCGAATATGCCGAGGTAACAAAACAACCATACACTCTTTTTATATTAAAATTTCATTTCAATTGTCCAGAACAAAATCTACAGCAATGTTGGTAGAGCCAAGACACATTCCAGAGGACAGAGACCATTCCAGGCATAACTAGAGCCGAATACAACTGAAGGATGAAAACCCATGTCAAATCGAAAAACCCTGAGTTAGGGTTTGTATCAGACAAACAACCAGAGGCCACACTGGACTCTCATACTTTCGCACACAGAGTCGATAAGATTAAAACTACAGTCGAATAGCATATACAGTGACCAAATAACCAGACCAGGGGACGGGTCGTCCTCATAAAACAACAAACACAGGCAGATAACGAGTTTCAGGTCTACCCAGAAGACGAGCAACTAACATAGCCGAGCATAGGAGAATACGCCACCCAGGTCGCCCATAAGGACCTGCAAGGAGCCAAACACAAGTATTAGTGTATGGTACAGGAAAAACGCAGGGAAAAACAAAACCATGAAGAAAAGAAATCAACTGTCGAACGAATTTCTTACTTGGAGGGTGCGGCCAGACGCCATAGCTTGAACAGTGTACGAAATTGAGCAACTTTAGAGAAAAGGGACAAGTTGGGTTAGACCCAGAACGAAAAGAGGGGCAAAATTGAAGCATGGAAGGATAGTATACCTGTATTGAATCGAAAGCGCGTTCCTGAGAAGCCCTGTGCTTCCAACCAAGACTAGTGCCGTGTCGTGAGAAGGCAGACAACCACAAAGAGATAGCAAGAAATGGAACTTGGAATAAAAATATCAGAGAACCAGTAAGGCACACAGAAATCGCACAGTGAAAGCCACATAACAGTGAACAGAGAGATTAAGTTCAAACCACAGCCGAATACAACCAACAGGCGTTACAATTGCAGCTAAAAACAAGCAAAATAACCAGTAAATCCACGCATACCAGAACCAGTGAAGTAGTAGCGTAACTTACCAAGAACCGAGCACGAAACCAGGCGAACAACCTCCACAGTCAAACAAATTTGCTATCAAACGAATGAACAGGACAACCAGAGGTGAAACGAAGGACTCAGACAACATCCAGAGCCAGCAAAACCACGGTATATCACCTCTAAATTTCGTTGCAGAGCCGGAGAAACCATAGCATAACGCACCCACCATTTCATTGTAGAGCTAACAAAACCCTTGGCGCAACAGAACAATAACCCAAGGAAGAATCGAGAGACCACATTAACGTTAGGGTTGAGGTGCATTCCAAGGCAGAGTACTGCCATTAACTCTCGCATTTACTACCCCAGCTACCACCAACATACAGAACTGCGGGCATAGATTTTTCTTCCGCCACGTAATCGATCCAGGTTGTCAATATAAAGCATAAAGCGTTGCCAAGTGGGCTGGGTCCCATCAGAGTGGTATCAGAGGAGTTTGAGTTGAAGAGGTTTGGGAGAAATGGATATAGGTAGACGAGGACGAGGCCGAGGTGCTCGTAGAATGGCAGATGAGGCATTAAGAGAAGAACTCGGAGTTCTTACTGCTCGATTAGAAGCAGTAGAGGCAGGCAGGAGAAGAGATCCAGAATTAGGTGATGTGAGCGAAGAAGAAGTGGAAGTGGCAGCAGATGGGCCTAAAGGTGACTCACCAGAAGTGAAGTTATTGAAGTCTGTATTATTGTCAAACAGCAGACCAAAACCAGAATTACCAACTTACGATGGCAGTTTATCTATCGACGTTGTGTTAGATTGGATTAGCGAGATGGACAAGTATTTTGAATGCGAGGAAGTTAATGAAGACCGTAGGGTCAAGTTTGCAGCAACAAAGCTGAAAGGACACGCAACCCTGTGGTGGGACAGTGTTCAGAACGAGAGAAAGAGGTTGAACAAACCTCCGATAAAAACTTGGACAAGGATGGTAGCTAAATTGAAGGGCAGATTTCTGCCAAGAGATTACCAAATCGCGTTACATAGACAGGTTCAGAATTTGAGACAGAGGGGACTGACCGTGAAAGAGTATACAGAGGAATTTTATCGAGTAAATTTGCGAGATGGATACACAGAGGATACAACAGAAAGGACAGCCAGATATGTAAATGGGCTGAGGATGGAGATTTTGGATGAAATAAGCATTTTGTCTCCCAACAATACTGAGGAGGCATACCAGAGCGTGATCAAAGCAGAGGAGAAACTTAACCGAAGACAGAATGCCCGGAGAGGACGAGGGTCTACCAGAGGAAGAGGCCAGTCCTATGGCAGGGGCAGAACTACCAGCAACAGCGAGGAAGCCAGCAGTTCAAGGACTTCAAGAACAACATAAAAGGGAGATGGAACGAGAGGTGGCAGATCGTTTCAGCGCGGCAGAGGAAATGGTCGTGGAAGGGGAACTGGTTACCAGTGCTATAGATACCACAAGTGGGGTCACCGCTCGTTTGAGTGCCCAGAAACAGATTCAACTGGACAGCGAGGCGCGTATGTGGCGCAACCGGAGGAAGCAGCAGCACCCCCTCAAGAGGCAAAAAATGCCCCAGAAACAGGAGAAGCTTTAGTGTTGCATAAGGTGTTGTTGAAGCCAGTTGATGAGAGTGTTGAACAGACGCAGCGGAAAGCTCTGTTCAGGACAGTTTGTAAATCGCAGGGCAAGTGCTGTAAAATGATAATCGATAGCAGAAGTACGGACAATTTGGTGTCCACTGAGATGGTGGAGAAGTTAGGACGGAAGCATTTGAAACACCCCAATCCGTATCGAGTTTCATGGCTACAAAAGGGGCACCAGTTACTGGTGGATGAGCAGAGGGAAGTTGAATTTCAGATAGGACGGTATAAGGATAAAATCATTTGCGACATTATGCCAATGGACGTATGTCACATCTTGTTGGGCAGACCTTGGCAATATGACAGAAAAGTGACACACGATGGAGTGTTGAATTGTTATAAGTTCGAAAAAGATGGGGTTAGGCATACCCTTGTGCCTATCAGGGAAGAGAAGGAGGCAGCTGAAGTAAATGAAACTAAGGCATTGCTAATGAACGGAAAACAGTTTTTAAAGCAGGTTGAGAACAGCGAGATAAATTATGCTGTAGTCAAAAAGACAAGGACAGTTCTGTTGCATACAGAAATCACATATTTGCCTATAGAAATACAACAGATGTTGGAAGAATTTACGGATATAGTAGTGGACAACTTGCCAGATAAGTTACCTCCCAAGCGGAGTATTAGTCACCATATCGACTTCATACCTGGAGCCAGCTTACCAAATAAGGCAACTTATCGAATGAGCCCCAAAGATAATGAAGAAATCAGAAAACAGGTGCAGGAGCTATTGGACAAAGGATTGATCAGGGAGAGTCTGAGCCCATGTGCTGTACCAACAGTTCTCGCCCCCAAAAAGGGAGGAGAATGGCGGATGTGCACTGATTCCAGGGCCATCAATAAAATCACCATACGGTACAGATTCCCATTACCGCGTATGGATGATATGATGGACTGTTTGAATGGGGCAGCTTACTTCTCTAAAATAGATTTAAAAAGTGGATATCACCAGATTCGGATACGTGAGGGAGACGAGTGGAAGACAACTTTTAAAACCAATGAAGGATTATATGAATGGCTGGTCATGCCGTTCGGGTTGAGCAATGCACCCAGCACATTCATGAGACTCATGAATGAGATGCTAGAGGAATATATTGGAAAGTTCATAATTGTTTATTTGGACGACATTCTTATTTTTAGTAAGACACGAGAAGAACACTTTTGGCATGTGCGTAAAGTGTTGGAGAAGCTACAGCAGAACAAGTTATTGATAAATTTGAAGAAATGTACGTTTCTGCAGAGAGAGTTAATTTATCTGGGATTTGTGATAGCGGAGAACGAATTGAAGATGGATCCGGAAAAGGTGACAACAATCATAAATTGGCCGTCACCGAAGAATTTGTTTGAGGTACGTAGTTTCCACGGATTAGCAAGTTTCTACAGGAAGTTTATTAAAAATTTCAGCGGAATTTGTGCTCCTATGTTGAAGACCATCAAAAAGGCCAGCCAACCTTTTCGATGGACAGAAGCAGCAGAAAAAAGTTTTCAGCTATTGAAAAAGAAAATAACAGAAAGACCGATTCTCAGGCTACCAGATTTTCAAAAATTATTTCAGGTACGTTGTGATGCTAGTGGAACAACAATCGGGGCTGTACTCAGTCAGGAGGACAGAACTGTAGCATTTTTCAGTGAAAAACCGAATGAGAGTAGGCAGAAGTACTCCTCATATGACAAGGAATTTTACGCAGTGGTACAGGCTCTAAGACACCGGAGGCATTATTTGTTGGGGAACGAGTTCGTGTTGTTTTCAGATAATTCTGCATTACAATATGTAATGCAGCGACACAAACTTAATCATAAACATGCCAAATGGGTGGAGTACTTGCAGAGTTTTAATTTTGTGCTGAAACATATCAGCGGACAAGCAAATAAGGTGGCCGACGCATTGAGTAGAAAATCTTTACTTTTACAGGAAAGCACTGTACAGGTTTTGGGTTTTGAACATTTACGGGATCTTTATAAGACAGACACAGATTTTAGAGAAGCCTATGAGGCATGCCAAAACCCTTTGATAAGGGGAAATAGTCCTTGGTTGGACTACAACATACAAGAGAAATTGCTTTTTAAGGGAGGACAATTGTGTATCCCCAGCTGTTCTATGAGGGAGAATATCATTCGTGAAAAACACAGTGGGGGATTGGCTGGACACTTCGGTATAGACAAGACCTTGGAGCAACTTAGTCACTTTTATTTTTGGCCAAGAATGCGACGAGACGTACAACGTTTTGTGGCTAAATGTAAGGTGTGTCAACTAGCGAAGGGACATAGCCAGAACACAGGATTATATACGCCATTGCCTATTCCAGGCAGACCTTGGGATTCAGTGAGTTTAGATTTTGTTTTGGGACTGCCAAAGACACAGAAAGGTTATGATTTGGTGATGGTAGTGGTGGATCATTTCTCAAAAATGGCACATTTTGTACCTTGTCGGAAAACTAGTGACGCCACTCACGTGACCCACTTGTTTTTTAATGAGATTGTCAGATTACACGGGTTACCAACAACCATCCTATAAGACAGAGATGTGAAGTTCACGGGACATTTTTGGCGTACCTTATGGAAAGAAATGAACACCCAATTAAGCTACAGTTCTGCTTATCACCCGCAAACCGACGGGCAGACAGAAGTTGTGAACAGAAGTCTAGGAAATCTGTTACGCAGCTTAGTCGGGGAGAATTCTCGAATGTGGGACCGAGTGCTAGCGCAAGCAGAGTTTGCTTACAACGATTCGCCGAATCTTAGCATGGGTCTCAGTCCCTTTCAGATCCTATATGGCATGCACCCTCGTGGAGTGCATGAACTTTGGGATCTTGGTTTACAGGAACGACGGAGTGCGGATGGAGAAGATTTTGCAAATGCAATGAGGGATTTACACGAACTGGTGAAGGCAAAATTACAGGACAACAGCTTGAAGTATAAGGAACATGCAGATTTAAGAAGAAGAGAAGTTCATTTTGAGGTAGGGGATGAAGTTCTGGTACACTTGCGTAAGGAGCGTTTCCCTAAAGGTACGTACAATAAACTGAAGTACAAGAAGATAGGGCCTTGTAAGATCTTGCGAAAGTTTTCAGCGAATGCCTACGAAATACAACTACCACCTGGAGTAGGCATATCACCTATCTTCAATGTGGCATATCTGTTTCCGTATAGAGGCGATCTGTTGGAAGAAAAGAAGGATGAACCCGGACAATCCACGTGGAACACCCAAGAAGACGGAGAAAGTTGGAAAAGACAAATGCCTTATGTCCAACCTCCTGAGATCGAAGGCATCCTCGAAACTTAGGTAGTTAGGCGTACTCGGCGGAAAAATTATTTTCAGTACCTGGTCAAGTGGAAGAACCATCCGATTGAGGACAGCTCATGGCTTGACGCCAGGCAGATTGAACGAACAAGAACATCGGTAGAGAAGCTCATGAACCGGAGTCATGATCTCTTTTCACCCCGGGAGCCTGATGCAGGAGCATCTAGCTCACCGTAATTGGGCAGAAATCCAACCAGGTTCAACAGCTCGTGACCGATTGAACTGTCAAAGTTTTATGGGAATAATTTTTCTTTTTATGTTATTTTACAGAATCAACAAAAGTTAGATACCTCTTTTATTTTCCAGTTTAGGATTGCTGTAGTTTCGATTGTTAATTAGAAAGTAGTCCATGTAATTAGGGAAAATAACCATCAACTGTTCCTACAAGTCTTGGAATGCCAAATGAGTATAGTTATTGATAGAAGTAGAAGTTATGTAACCATTTTCTGTAATAGTTAAACTAACTGCAAGCATCAACTGAAAACAGAGGGCTATAAAGCCAAAATACATGTAACAGAAAGGGGTTCAGTTCAGGAAAGGGAGGTTGAGTAAATTCAGAAGGAAAAGAAATAGAAAAGACCAAGCATTCAAAACCAGAGAAGTTATTGTCCATCTAAATTGTCTGTATAAATATGTGTTGACTTTCATTTACGTTTTCATCATCTAACGAGCTACTGTATCATTATAAATTATTACATTGTCATGGCTACTGTGTAAACATAATTCACAGTCGAATATAAACCAAGCAGATAGAATTTTAACGAATTCAGAGTCATCAAATTAACAGTCACATACTTATTTTACGCACGCGGTGGAGCAACATTTCAAATTTACAATGTTCAGTTAACAACGACCGAGTAATACAACCAGTCACGCTCACAAGTTTTCCAACGTTCGAACGCACAGAAGAACAAACGACGGACAAAGCCGAATATGCCGAGGTAACAAAACAACCATACACTCTTTTTATATTAAAATTTCATTTCAATTGTCCAGAACAAAATCTACAACAATGTTGGTAGAGCCGAGACACATTCCAGAGGACAGAGACCATTCCAGGCATAACTAGAGCCGAATACAACTGAAGGACGAAAACCCATGTCAACTCGAAAAACCCTGAGTTAGGGTTTGTATCAGACAAACAACCAGAGGCCACACTGGACTCTCATACTTTCGCACACAGAGTCGATAAGATTAAAACTACAGTCGAATAGCATATACAGTGACCAAATAACCAGACCAGGGGACGAGTCGTCCTCAGAAAACAACAAACACAGGCAGATAACGAGTTTCAGGCCTACCCAGAAGACGAGCAACTAACATAGCCGAGCATAGGAGAATACGCCACCCACGTCACCCATAAGGACCTGCAAGGAGCCAAACACAAGTATTAGTGTATGGTACAAGAAAAACGCAGGGAAAAACAAAACCCTGAAGAAAAGCAATGAACTGTCGAACCAATTTCTTACTTGGAGGGCGCGGCCAGACGTCATAGCTTGAACAGTGTACGAAATTGAGCAACTGTAGAGAAAAGGGACAAGTTGGGTTAGACCCAGAATGAAAAGAGGGGCAAAATTGAAGCATGGAAGGATAGCATACCTGTATTGAATCGAAAGCGCGTTCCTGAGAAGCCCTGTGCTTCCAACCAAGACCAGTGCCGTGTCGTGAGAAGGCAGACAACCACAAAGAGATAGCAAGAAATGGAACTTGGAATAAAAATCTCAGAGAACCTTTAAGGCACACAGAAATCGCACAGTGAAAGCCACATAACAGTGAACAGAGAGATTAAGTTCAAACCACAGCCGAATACAACCAACAGGCGTTACAATCGCAGCTAAAAACAAGCAAAATAACCAGTAAATCCACGCATACCAGAACCAGTGAAGTAGCAGCGTAACTTACCAAGAACCGAGCACGAAACCAGGCGAACAACCTCCACAGTCAAACAAATTTGCTATCAAACGAATGAACAGGACAACCAGAGGTGAAACGAAGGACTCAGACAGCATCCAGAGCTAGCAAAACCACGATATATCACCTCTAAATTTCGTTGCAGAGCCAGAGAAACCACAACATAACGCACCCACCATTTCATTGCAGAGCTAACAAAACCCTTGGCGCAACAGAACAATAACCCAAGGAAGAATCGAGAGACCACATTAACGTTAGGGTTGAGGTGCATTCCGAGGCAGAGTACTGCCATTAACTCTCGCATTTACTACCCCAGCTACCACCAACATACAGAACCGCGGGCATAGATTTTTCGTCTGCCACGTAATCGATCCAGGTTGTCAATATAAAGCATAAAGCGTTGCCAAGTGGGCTGGGTCCCATCACGTGGTTTTCATCATTTATCATACCCTAGTTCTAAAAAGATAGATATATTTGATTGGGGAGAAATGATTTCAAAAAAGATTTCACACTTTAATTATCAAACAACCAAAAAACTCTTACATATCCTCTTATTTAATCTTTACAATGGTTTTTGGTATGGCTTTAAATTAGAGGGTTTGCCTCCTAAGGTTAGTGTGTATTTAAATGTTTAACAAATTTACGTGGGGTATATTTTTCTTATATAAGCATGAAGCTCAACATCGTTTTTATGAAATCCAATATTATTTCATTAGGAAGTTCAAACAAAGTCCAATATGATTCTCTTACTTTAGATGCGATAAATTCTCTAATTAGAAAAGTGATGATATTTTGTGAAAAAAGGGTTCACTTATATTAGAGTGAGTGTATGGCTTTGAAGGGAAACCAATTTATTTATTTAAGATGGTTGGTGATTAGTTTTTTATAGCAAAATTGGTTAGGAAACGCTCAAAATGGGGATGTTTCCGTCACTTACAAAAAAGGAATATACCATATCTACACCTTTCTATTGCCTTAGTGTTTTTACAAAGGTTTTCTTTCACCTAAATGATGAAGCATGTTGGAACCCTTTAGGTTAAAGAAGACACTTCCATTCCAAAGATAAGATCTTGAGCATATGTTTAGAAGTCACATGTTCCCCTTTGGATACACCAAATGTTTTCCTAAATTTGTGGCTCTCAAGGAAGGAGGAATTGATAATGAGGATATTGTAAGATGGTGTAGAGTTTCAAGGACTAGTACCCATATGCAAGGTAAAGAAAGAGGATCGTAAGCATGTGATCCAGGTGGTTATAGGGACACACACAGGATAAAGAGGGCTTATGGAAGCTCACAAATCAGAGTGATTAGAATGCTTCGAACTAGGACCAGACCATAGATCTTGTCGTCCTGATCACAGCGATGTGAACGGTTCGTCAATCCGAGCTCGTATGAGGGAGAACAAGCCAGTCAAAGTTTTAGTCAAAGTTGAACTGTGGGTCAGGTTTAAGTGTCCTACAATTTGACCGACCCCGGGGCATGAAACCTAGGTCCCGAAAGCGGGCGAATTTGTTGGATCATTAATTTGTCTAATATTCCCTATATTAGACAAATTTGA
>APFE031619043.1:19788-41670 GCA_000404065.3 Pinus taeda | reverse complement strand
ATATATATATATATATAATGGGGTGGCAGGCCACCAACTCCGCCACCCCCAATGACCAACAAATAATAAAATCAAAATTTTAACTATGGGCCCATGGGCCATGACCCTCGCTGACCCTCCCTCAACCACCGCATCACAAAACTTATATTAAAGATGGGTCGGCGGCCATGACCCTGCCGAACCCTCCAACCTCCCAATATATAACAAATTCTATGTAAAGGGGTGGGTAGGCCACCTCTGGTGGACCCGGCCCACACCCCAACCACACTTTCGCTTATGACATGTATTGTGGAGTCGATGGGGATTGAACCCACCGGGCCCATGTGGGTCGGCCCCCACCGGGCGGTCCCATGTTATGTAACGGTTGTACAACGCACAACCCAAAATGGTAATCCGACCAACTCAAAACAATAACCAAAACGCGCCAAACTTAACCGCATGTTGTTTAAAAAAATTGCTTTATGTGTATTTTTGGGATAGGCGGGATTTGATCCCCCAACCTCTCCACCTCCAGTCTTCTGTCTAACCGCCATGGCACGGGTGGCGGCTTTGTAAAGTTCGCCACCCCACCACCATATAAACCATATTTTTAGTGTGAAGGAAAAAAACGGAGGAGGGAACAACGAACGATATTGGAACGGAACAGAGGCGCCAAACGGAGAATGGAGGACAGGCCTGACACAGAGTCCGAGACATATTTTTTAATTGTTTTGCAGGTGGAACCATGATCTTGGAAAAACACAAGCAGAACCATGATTGAGCCAAATTTTCAAGAGGGCGGAATTTTCCCAGTGTTCAAATTGGACAAATTTTATGTTGATCTTACACCTCTCAGTGACACGAATCTGATGGCGCAGTCAAAATTTCAATCTGAGTAGCAGATTTTTAGACGAACCAGAGGAGGGAATCTTTGAGGAATCTGGGGGGAATCTAAAAGATTCCTTAAGCCCCAGATTTTCACTTTCTTAGAATTCAGACATTTGACAATCGATTTTACCGTATTCGACGCTACAAATATTTTCCATTTGATTGTTTAATTTTTCGACCACTTTTCAAAGTGGGGTGCAAGTGTCAACATTCAACGTGCAAGCAGTCATTCCATGAGATTCGACTCCGCGAGATTAATGGTACGACCGGCTTCAGCAGTTTGATATATTTTTCTTCAAATGAGCCCAGGATGTGAGGTATATGCAATGCGTTCATGTACTTCTTTTTGTTATGAGATGCACTGTGCTGCAGAGATCCATGTTTGATGTTTGATGTGGGATCTTGTTTTATTACTTGTTTCATGATTCCCTCTTGATGGGATGTGGAATCATCTATGGGATGTACTTGTTGTCAGAATTTGTCATGTTTTTTTTTAGATCCCTTTGTTGTTATGTTGATGGGATACTCATGTGTCACCATGTATGTTTGCATTGAGATCCCTTTTATGCCATGTTGGGGGGATGCTCATTATCATCATGCATGAGTTTACGTCATAATGATAGGAGTCCTTTTTGAATGAGAGTTCCTACAGCAGAACATCTCTTGGAGCCACCCCTGCGCGAGGGCATTTTCCTTGTATGATAGTGACGTCACCACCTATGTACATCATCACTATTCACAACACTTAATGCAGCGGCCTACACCATCTTGACACCGGGGCCCGAAGACGTAGTCCCTCCTGGACAAACTCCGTTATCAACGTCTTGTATTTTTATGTTGTTGATTCTCGTCATGTTCCTTCTTCTTTACATCACGCATATATGTTCAATTATGCTAACCACATCACGAAAGTAAAAGATCTTGGTTAAATCCGGGAGTTGAGTCAACTCGGATCAGCATGTGTGTTAGAACTCACTTATTCTCATTTGGATACACCAATTGTTTTCCTAAATTTATGGTTGTTTAGGAAGGAGGAGACGATAATGAGGATGTAGCACTTAAGGGAAAGGTTCAAGATGGCACAAAGTTTCAAGGACTATGACTAGCCCCCATATGTATGGTAAAGAGATAAGGCCTTGAGCATATGTTTAGAACTCACATATTTTCATTTGGATACACTAGATGTTTTCCTAAATTTGTGGTTTTTGATGAAAAAGGAGTTCATAATGATGATGTGGCAGGTGAGATAAAGGTTCAAGATCGCACAAAGTTTCACGGATTAGCCCTCATATGCAAGGTGAAGAAATAAGATCTTTAGCATATGTTTAGAACTCACATGTTCTCATTTGGATACACCAAATGATTTCCTAAATTTGTGGCTTTTAAGGAACGAGGAGCTAATAATGAGGATGTAGTAGTTGAGGGAAAGGTTCAAAATGACATCGAATTTGAGGGACTAGCTGTTGAGAAACCAAGTGTAATAGAGATGATGCTTGATTTATCTTCTTGATAATTACTTGTGAATGTTAGCTAGCTTCTTTATTACTTATCATAACTTCTTCATCAAACAATTATATAAATGTGCAAAAATATAAAGATCACAAAGAAATAAGAGACACTAAGATTTAGGCTCCAAGCCAAGGCAAAACCCCACAATGGGGAAAACCCAACAACCCTCTTTTTATAGAATCAGATAAAAAATGAGATATCCAAGACCAATACCAAGACTAAACTACCATAAAGGTTTTCAAAATTTATGGAAGAACCTGTTATTGTTTTATAACCAACGTTTCAGACTCAAATATCTGCACTCAAATTCCCACCACCATCCAAAACAAAAAGTAGATGTCATTAAAACCCTAGCTACTAGAGTATCTAGAATCTGTGACCCCGAACACTTAGAGGAAGAACTTAACTGCCTCGTCAAAGTATTCAAAAATAATGGTTATCAAGAAAACATAATCCAAAAAACTATTAAAAATTCCACAAACAAAACTCAAAAAAGAAAACCTCCTGAAAACCCTAAAATCTCCTTACCCTATATAAAAGGAAGCACCGACAAAATTGTTGGAATCCTCACCAAGCATAACATCATGGTTGCGTTCTCCCCCTAACACCATAAAAACCATTCTTGATTCTACCAAAGATTCAATTGACTTGAAAAATCACAAAGGAGTATACTCTATTCCCTGTTCATGTGGAAAGGTATATATAAGTGAAACAGGGAGATCAATGGGCATAAGGCTAAAAGAACACATAAATGACATTGCAAAGAATAGGTCAGAAAAATCAGCCTTGGCAGAGCATGCATATTCCTCCTCACACTACATTTGCATGGAACATGCTAAATTAATTCACAAAGAAGACCATTATCTAAAAAGAAGGGTGAAAGAAGCCATTGAAATAAAGAAATCATCAAACAACAATAGAGATGATGGTCTTAAACTAAGTAGTTCTTGGAAAACCTTACTAAGAATTAAATAAAATATAATTAGTTATTTTTAAACATTCATATATCAATATTAATACTATCCTAATCTTATTCAAGACCCTATCCTTTTTTAGTTCACTCTTTTTAATATACTTAACTAAAAATAACCTACATACTACATTAAAAATAACCTACATATATAAACCTACATTAAACATTAATAAATAACCTATAAATAACATTAAAAATATCCTACATATAATAACCTACATCAAACATTAATAAATAACCTATAGTGTTTTTGAACTAAACATCTAACAACAAACATTTAAATATTTGAGATATAATCATTTCATATATAAATATTAATACCATCCTAATCTTAATCAAGGCCCTTTCCTTTTTTCTTTTAGTTCACCCATTATAATACACTAACCTATAAATAACCTACATAAACATAAAACTACACTAAATATTAAAAAAAACCTTCATAATAAACCTACATTAAAAAAAAAAAATTGTTTTAAACTCATCATTAAACAACACATGTATATATAATATTAATAATATACTAGACCTTTATATATAATTATGAGTAATAGATTAGAAAATCAAACAGACTTAAATTAATCATTAAAATTAGGCAATTAAACTGATAAAAAGCCAACAACAATATTCTTATAATTAAACTATCAACCATCAACTATTAATTGTTCCAAGCATTCACGCTCGATCTTCTCAAACTTGCAGTTTAAAGCCATGATGATGGACTTGCTTTGTTAGTCCAAAACGTTGGTTATAAAACAATAACAGGTTCTTCGATAAATTTTGAAATTCAACCAACCTGTATGGAGTCACTCTTTAATACCATAAATGTTCCAATTCAACCCTCCTCCAAGTCTCCTCCAATAAGTCAAAGTTAACATTGGTCAAACTTCTTGAAATCTGGTCAAAATCACAGAATTTTCGGTCTTGCAATAGAGCCCAAATTTTGGTCCTATAATTACCTTAGAGATGCCACAGAAATTTCACACGTGTGAACAAAAACAAGGTAGAAATTTAGGTTTTCTTTATCCTTTGACTTTCTACTCTTCTCCTTTGACTTCGACTTTCTTCCTTCTTGATTATGTGCATAAATCGATGTATGATGTGATGAACTGAATGATCTTCCAATAGGTCGAGTTGACTCTTATATATAGTTGTCCAGGAGGGTTGAATAGGTGCCACATATGCCAACTTTTCCAAGGAGGGTCGACTTGGTCTTTGTGTTGACTCTTTGGCTCAAAAATAAATTTCAAATTCTTTTCTTTCAAATGTCCAAATGAGACATGACTCAAATACAAATTCTTTTGACTTATAATACATTTTTTTTGACTCTTTTTACTCTTTGAGCATGAAGAACATGCTTTGACCAAAAATAAAATATAATAACAATGAATATAATAAATATGACAATGATAAAATTACATTACATTATGAAGACCAACACTAGTTACAATTTCAACATTAGCCCCCATGCGAAATGTAAAAAAATAGGATCTTGAGCATATGTTTAGAACACACATGTTGTCTTTTGGATGCACCAAATGTTTTCCTAAATTTGTGGCTCTTGAGGGAGGAGGAGTTGATAATAATCATGTTGTAGTTGATGTAAATGTTCAAGATGGCACAAAGTTTCAAGGGCTAGCCCCCATATGCAGGGTAAAGAAATTTATCCTCCCTAAAATTTCCCAAACCATAATAAGTTTGAATGATGACACCAATATGATGAGGAATTGGGGAAATATGTGGGAAATATTATGAGAGAACGTGAATTGTGATGAAACAAACAAGCCATCTCATTAAAGAGGGAAAGTGACTTTTGATTCCAAGGGAGGGATTGTAGCTAGTTTTCCTAGAAATACTTCAATGTCTTCTCATATCACTACTTCCACCGCCTTTAGTGGTAGAAGAAAGAAGAAGACAAGTGATATGATTAGTAATGATGGTGATGTGAACAATCCTAAGAGGGTGCTATGCAAAATAAGCATTTTATTCCCAGCCCTCCTAAAAGAAAGTGATATTTCAATATTGAACAAGAATTATGATCCAAGTAAAACACTAAGTAATTAGTTGACCTTGATGAAAATGACAAAGCCAAAGATGATGTAATGGAGCTTTCCCCTAGGGTTATTCCTCAAATAAACATTGTTGGGATTACAAGAAAGGAGTTGGAACCACTAGGTATGCATGTTTCTAGAGATGTCTATACCACCATGCCATGACAAGCAAAACTAAAAAACATCAATATCAAAGGTAAGGCTTAAGGGTAAGAAAGTAATAGATAAAAATGACTTTTCTTTTGATGTTATAGATATTAAGTCTTCTAGCGCCTTAATGATGCATCAAACTACTTGTGAGCTATTAAAACATGCAATTGATGAGCATGAAGGAGAAATACAAGAATTAAGAAATTAAGTAGTTGAGCTAGAGTGCACATTAAGCCTTGAGAAATTTATTCTCTCACTACTTAGATGCTTAGGGAAATTTGTGAAGACCACAATAGTAAGTCAAATGAATACAAGGTCACCCAAGGTCTTTTGTCTAGTGCAAAGAAGGCAATTTTTGGTAACCTTGAAGAAATAATGACTATATTTTTATATTCCAAGGGGATCTTAAATGAAGCTTCTCTCATTGTTAGATAAATCCTTGCGATTAAGGATATGTTGAAAACTAAACTCGTGAAGGAAAAAATCTTCTATAGATTCTATCTTAATACCCTCACTAAGAAAATAAAATATCTAATCCCTCACCTCATATTAAAAAATAATTTAATAATAGACTTGTAGAGATCTGGTAAGCTTGGGATAGTATAATGGAAATCATTTGAGAGATGATCCTTGCCTATGATTTTATTGAAAGTAATAAGTCTTACATCTTTTCAAGATATTGAGGCCATGAAAAATCTCAAGGCCCCAACCCTTACTCAAGATGATAAATTTATTTCAAGGGAAGAATTCCAAACTATGTCAATCAAAAGTAGGACACATAGAGGGTTGAATTTGATAGTATTATTATCTTCTCTAGTATGGAGGTTAAAATATGGTAGACCAAATTCATGATCGACAATGTGGAGGAAACTCATTGTGCAAGATGTTGCAAAATGAAACTAGTATCGGTCTTCATAATTACTATATGTCTCAATGTCATAATTCTTATGTATTGATCAAAATAAGAAAGAAAAATGTAATAGAAATTTTTATTATTATTATATATATATTATATATATATATATTTTGCAATGGGTTTCATGGTTCTTAGGTCAAGAATTTAATGTTTCTAGACTCAAAGAGTCAATGATCCATTTGAAAGAATTGTATCATGTATTGATTTATAAAGTCATACCCCTCCAAAGCTTAATTTGGCTATGTCTAAAGTTGACCTCACCTATGTCATGTCGGCCTTGAAGACGAGGTTATGTAGAAGGGTATTTATAGAGAGTTGGTCATTTCATTTAAAGAATCATCTAAAGTTTAACTTTGATGCAATCTAAAGCATAGAAGGACGAGAAGACTTTAGAAAATTAACAAAAGAAGTTTGTTCTTTCAGAGGGTTAATACCCTGAAAGAAACTGAGATTACATGATGTATCTTAGAGGGTCAAACCCTGGAAGTGACCAAGAATTGTAGATTGTTTCTTAGAAGGTTGAGACCCTAAATGTGCAGTAGTAAAACTTATGTTGACTCAGATATTGAAAGGATGACTTAATGCTTGGAGGTGGTTTGAATTTAGTGTTTTGGTCTCACAGGTCTCACTTTGATTTGATTCTATAAGAAGTGGAGTGTTAAGGATTTCCCCAAGTTGCGGGGTTTTACCTTGGCGTTAAGCCTATATCTTGTGTTCAAATCATTTTCATTGTTTTGACATTTATTTGATGATAAGAACATAAGCATACTAAAATCAAATAAGAACCTAACATCACAAGTAAATTTCAAGTAAAGAAAAATGTCAAGTTAATATGTTTCACTAATCTATTTTCCAACATGGTATCAAAGCTAAGGAAAGTGACATGCACAGCTAGAGGATCAAAAGGATTACAATGACAATAATGAAGGGTTACAAATGGATTGGCCATAAGACCACAATCTTTAGCTTGGTGTTTGAATTTTTTGAAATAACTAGAAGGACCGAAATATTCTAAAATAAGGCCACCAAATTTTTGATTGGTTGAGGCCTATCTTCGTCACCTTCTCTAATTTGATATTAGCATCAATAAACCTTCTGTCAAGGCTTCAAGAAGGCTATTTGAGTGCGGTTTAAGGGAATGTATATCCATGTGGTAAAACAAGTGATAGAGCGAAGTCGTGGAGTAAGGATAAGTTTGAGGATTACACCGAATCTCAAAGAATCTGAGGTTCTGGGCTTAATTTTCATAAAAGAGGTCGAGAAAGCATCCTTATCATCATTAGAGGCATGGTATCAAGTCTAGTTCAGACCAAAGTTCTTGTGCATATAAAAACAAGACTTAAAACAAAAGTTGTGCAGGATAATAACAGTCATCCTATTGAGCAAAGAAAGCATACTAATTAGAGGCATGATAAGTCTCAATAGTTACACATCTGAAGATTGAGAAGATATCTTAGAAAATCACCCATCCGAAGATTGAAAGGCCAAAAGATCAAAGGCAATCTTGAAAATTGAAGTTGTAAAATATCCAGAGAATAAACACATTTTCTAGAAGTCTTAATTTCATAGAAGAGATTACCTAATAGAGGAATCTAAGTTGACATGTATTAAAGGATCTCTAAAAATCATATACAATAAAAAATTCAGAAGTTCTGAGATCTAAAGTTTGAGATAGGTATTAGACCTATTGGATAAATAAAAAATTTAAGGAAAATATTTTCGTGGAATTTTTGGAGCTAATGTAGAAGCCTAGCTTGAAGGACTGTAGTAGTAAGCAACAATTAGTCACCTTGAGAAGAGCATATTAAAATAAGTATTCATGGCACTTGTGGAAGTAACAATACCTTAGATTGTGAGATCAAGTATAAGGCCTTTGCGGCAGCTTCCAATGATCATGGTTAACTAAGGTATGTAGGTATGTAGTTGTAAAGTACATGCATTTGTTTTATGAATAGATGAATAAAGGGTTTGCATTAAATGTATTAGGGTTTTTCAATGTATGTCTTGATTATAGGGTTTGTATGCTTCATCTTGTTGAAGGTTGATGGTACCCAGAGATTGTAAACCCAAGATGGTACCTGGAAAGCCTAATCATGTGGAAACCCTAACCCTAATTTGCTTGTTCCCTCATATAATCCTTAGCTCTTGATTTTGAGGGTGTGTATGTAGTCTAGGGTATATAGTGAAAATGAAATTAAATGAAGTCTGGGTTATGACATTATGTACCTAGAGATGGCTAGGGTTTGTACTTGAAAACCCCCTAAGAATTCATCCTTTAAGACTCCATGAATTGACAAAATTATCTTCATGCTCTTATTATTGTATATTTTTCTTGGTCGTACTTGTCGATGAATATTATAGGTACAAAATGAAGGAAGAAAAATGAGAAGTAAATAATTCCTTGTGCTTTCGTGAGCATGTTGAAAGGAGGGATTTGTAAGGACCCTAGAAAGTTCATTAAATGAGTAAGCATGCATCACTATGTTTTCTAGAACAATCTTGATTAAGTATGGCATCATAGATATAATCATTATGACAAGGCTAGGGATAAATGAATGTAGTAAGTCAAGATGTTGTCTCTTAAGGGAAGATATATATTTCTCTTCAAGTATAAGTTGCAAGTTCATTGTAGGGAATATAGCTAGATGGTTGAATGAAAGCATAGGGAATGCATATTTAAGAAACTTTTTGGACACAAAATATGCTTGGTATATGATATGATGACTATGAAGATGAATTTGACTTACTCTAGAAAGGATAGAATATTAAGACTTTCTCGTTAGAATGTTCAACATCTAACATGGTCCCCGAAAGAAAATGGTAACTCGTTAATCAAGTTGGATCCTTGGACACTTTGATACATATGGAGATGGACCATGAGAATGTTGATGCTTTATTGAAGAATATCGTCATGGTGAGTTGAGGCAAGCTCAACTATGTGGATGTTGAGGAAAAACTCAACATTAGGTAACTAACATTTATGAAGATCAAGATGTGCTCATCTTGGATTGGAAGGTAACAACGTGAGAAGATAATCTAAAGGTCAAAAAGGAATATCACTTTTGTAAGGAAAATATGATAAACTTGGAGTTTGAAAAGGCTCGACATAATGCCTCCATGAATGAAGACAATATGAAAGTGATGTGAAAAATGGATGACCTGCAACCTGTCATGAGAAGATAACTCCATGATCTATGTTACCATGAAATGAAGCATGATTTGTATAATGAGATATGGAAGCTTCTTCTATTTTCAAGAGATAAGCATTTTATTCCTTTTCTTCTTCATTAAATTATTGTTTATTCCATGCATAACTTTATTTAACTATATCTTTTCTTTTTAAGAGTATTGCGGGTGCATTGCAAAGACTATTTGTCAAATATGAAGTCAAGAGGTTGTAGCTAGACTTAGAGGGAGACTAGAAGGAAAATTTGAATCTTAAGAGAATTTTGAAGAAGAAGCCTTGATTAAGAGGGAGTTGTTATGATGATATTGAAGATTCCACATTGATGATTAAATATGGAGTACCTCAATGTTACTTGAAGATGGAAAGTGAAAAGAAAATAATGACCTCAAAAAGAAGTTTGATGAGTTAGTGTACCTTAGGTGGAATGACTCATATGATGGTACTCAGGGTTGGTATCTTGGCAATTAGCCTAAACATTACCTAGATCCTTTTTAGGGTGGATATCTTGGTATAGATGATACCTAGATCCAATTTAGGGTTAGTATCTTGACCTAGATGATATCCAGATCCCTGATAGGGTTGGTACCTTGGAAGGTAGCCTAGATGGTACCTATATCCCTGTTGGTGTCTTGGCACGTAGCCTAGATGACTCTTGAATCCTTATTGAGTTGGTGTCTTGGAAGATAACCTAGATGACACTTGGATCCTTGTTGAGTTGGTATCTTGGCAGGTAGCCTAGATGATATGTAAAACCTTGTTAGGGTTGGTGTCTCAACAGGTATTCTAGATGACACTTAGTGTCTTGGCAGGTAACCTAAATGACACCTAGATCCCTGTTGGGAAGGTACCTTGACAGGTATCCTAGATGGTACCTAGATGGGTTGATACCCTAGCAATTAACCTAGATGGTATCTAGATCTCTAACATTGTACATGTTTTTTTTTTATACTCTTCGTATGATAAGTTTTCAAAGTGAGTAGTGTCCTTGTACCAGTTAAACAATTATGAATACCTCCCTAGTTAAGAGGGAGTGTTGGAAAATGTAACTAGTATCAGTCTTCATAATTACTATTTGTCTCATGTCATAATTATTATGTATTGATCAAAAGAAGAAAGAAATGTGTAAAAGGATTTTTTTTTTGGCATGGGTTTCATGCTTATTAGGTCAAGCATTTAATGCTTCTAGAGTCAAAGAGTCAATGATCCATTTCGAATAATTGTATCATGTATTGATTTATTAAGTCATACCCCTCCAAAGCTTAAGTTTTCTCTGTCTAAAGTCGACCTCACCTATGTCATGTTGACCTTGAAGATGAGGTTATGCAGAAGCGTATTTATAAAGAGTTGGTCGTTTTATTTGAAGAATCATCTGAAGTTTAACTTTGATGCAATCTAGTGCACAAAAGGATGAGAAGACTTAAAAGAATATGACAAGAATCTTAACAAAGGAAGTTTGTTCTTTCAAAGGGTTGAGACCCTTAAAAAAACCGAGATTGCAGGATGTGTCTCAGAGGGCCGAAACCCTGAAAGTGGCTAAGAATTGCAGGTTGTTTCTCAGAAGGCCGAGACCCTAAAAGTGCAGTAGTAAAACTTATGTTGACTCATATATTAAAAGAATGACTTAATGCTTGGAGGTTGTTTGACTTTAGTGTTTGAGTCTCAGAGGTCTCACTTTGATTTGACTCTATAAGAAGGGGATTATTTGAGTTTTCCCCAAGTTGTGGGGTTTTTCCCTGGCGTGGAGCTTATACCTTACATTCTTGTGATTTTCATTGTTTTCACATTTTTTTGATGATAAGAACATATGCATAATAAAATTAAAGAAGAACCTAACATCACAAGTAAATGTCAAGTTAAATATGTTTCCCTAATCCATTTTCCAACACAAGGAACAAGTCAACATTCTATAAAGTGTTGATAGTGAGCTACTTGCAATAAAAGTGTCATAGGAGATTACAATGTGTTAAAATTGGCAACTAGGGCCAAACTCCACGTGGGTCATCTTATTTATGGCAATTGATATTTTTCTTGGATTCCTCTCATCAAGAGGTATAGGATTGATCTAAAGATCATCCGATTCTGATAAGTATTCATGGAGATATGAATTTATTTGTGTTATGGGACAATTCATCAAGGTCGGCTAACAACCAAATTGCCCCCACTTATGCTCAACGTTTTAGTATAAATAGAGGTGCCTTGAAAGTCATTTGGACACACACTCTTCTTGTGATCTCTTCCTCTCCACTTGTCTTTGGGTTTTGGTGGGAGGACAATGATTTGGTTTTGTGAAGGAACACAACAAATTATAGAGATAAACATAAATACATAGATGCAGTGGAAATAATACTTCATTTCATTAATGTAAAATACTTAGATATGCTTACAAACAGAAATGGAAATAAACTAGCTCGGGCGATGATAGCTTATCTCTGAGAAGAGATGTGGCAGCTACATACCTTTGAATTGTGTTACAATGACTTTCGAAGGCCTATTTATTGTTGAGAAACAATGAAAAAACCTAAACATCCGAAAACCTAACCCTAGGAGATGAAGCGCCAAACTATGGGCCCCGTTTGGGTAAATTGGTACATCAACTTCCTAAGGTCATAACTTTGGCTTACGATCTCCATTTGATGCGCACAATACCTTGTTAGAAAGATATACCACAGGAGACCAACATAGTTTATAGCTCATGTTGGTCCCATTTTTCCCAAAAAAACGTTGTTTAGGGCCTCAAAATGGCTTAAGAAGTTGAGGACCCGAAAAATTGCCAAAAATAGTAAATTGTGCTACAAATAAGGAAACTGAAAACTGAAAGAAACAATCGTGGGGGTCCAAGTGGAATAGGTGGGTGGCCACCAATATCCACTTGGATCATTCCTCCCCCCTAGGAAGCAATGGTCCCCATTGCGTTGAGTTACTCTATGAGATGAGGAAACTTCTGCTGAACTTGGTCCCTGGTGAAGTTTTCTGCAATATATGATGTGTCAAGTAATGGTGGGAAGCATGGTCAAGGGCGGTCCACATTGAACATTCGGTGCAAGCCAAGGAATGGGGGAATGTTGTGCTCCAAAGCATTGTTTCTCACAGCCTTGGTAATGGTGTAAGGACCATATCAGAGTGGTCTGAGCTTCTGATGGACTCTTGTAAGGTGTTCTTTTTTCTGATGCAACCAGACTTTGTTGCCCACCTGAAATTTGTGTGGCACCCGATGTTGATCATGTCATTGCTTGTACTTGGCATTTTCTAGAATGGAGCGATGATATATCAGCCCATTGAGTAGAGGTGCTTCTGGAGTCAGATTGAATGAATGCTTGACCTGATAGTGCAATGGTACCCCTGTGGATGAGGAGAAGATGTTCTTGCCTTCTCTCATGACCTTATCCACTTGCTTCTGCTGCGTGGAGGAATCCTTCCCGGGGGCCATGGATGTGGCTATAATCTTCCCCTTACTTTGCGAGCGAACCAGAAAGAAAATGAATTTCCTGTTTGGGAGATGATCTCACTGCATTTCTTAGCAGAGATCAAAGAAGTGGCGGTAGGCGGGGCTACCTCTAGTGTATTGTATAATGTATTACCCAAAGAAATAATAACAACAAGAGGTCTTGACTCATACACAACATGTTGCTTCCACAAGTATGGCGACCTAATAATACATCAAAAACATAAAGAGGTGCAACATCACACAATACCTCGTATGTGAAGGGCTTGATGCTGTAGGGAAGGTGACACTGTTGACGGACTCGGAGATGTCATCCTTGGTAAAGCCACCCAGTGCTGTAGGGTTGCGAGTGTGGTATGGTCAGTAGGACCAACTGCTTCACGACCTTTGCTAAAATGAGGTTCTTTTGGCTCCCACTGTCAACAATGAATTGCAGCGGCGAACCCTTGACCCACATCTGTGAGTAGAAAAGACGCTCCCCCTCCTCTGGATCTTCGGGCTCATTCTTCTGGATCTTGGCTTTGGCAACAGTGGCACTGGGATCCACATCAACGATCTGCTTCCCTTTGTCTTTCCTCTTGTCAAGTTTTGACTCAGGGTCAGAACATGCATCTAATTCTGAAGCCTTCAACTTGGTCACCAACGATTGCTTGGCCCGACACTCACTTGTGTTATGAGCGGGGCTCTTATGGAACTCACACCACTTTCCTGTGTCCTTCTTTGACTTCATGGTGTTGTTCTTTTCTTGCGGCTTCGATGAGTTGTCTTGGGTCACACTATCTTGGTTTTTTCCTTGGTTCTGCGATTGGGGAAGCCTTTCCCTTGCTTCGGATTCACAGATCCAAAGTATCGCTTCTTTTGTTTAAACTTTTGCTCGATCTTGACAGTGTATTGGTACGCCGTGCTAAGCAAGGAGATGTCTAGGAACTCCATCTCATCCTGGATGTACCTGTGTAGGTAGTCGCGGTATTTGAGTACTAAATGCTACTCAGAATCCTTGGTACCCAACTTTGTGCGAAGGGTATGAAAAATATTGGTAAACTCTGGCACATCTTGGGCCCTTCCCTGCCACAGCGTGGTCCATTTTATATATTTATCCTCATAGCTTCCGACAGGGTAGTACTGCTCTTCGATGGCATTCCAAAAGTAATTCCAAGTGGGCATGGCTGAAAACAGTGAGGTCGTACTTTCATCCTTCTACTCGCAGTAGGTTTCCCAGGAGTCCTTGACATGGGGGGCTGCTTTGAGGAGTGCAAAAGTGATCTTTTCCCAGCTGGAAAAATCATGAATGAAAAAATATTCTTCTAGCAGATTTAACCATTTATCTACAACATCTGCATCTATCTGACCCTCGAATATGGGGATTTCAAAGTTAACTTGTACCTTAAAGGGTGTGGCGTTTCCAGAGTAGCTATTGGAAGTAGATGCGTCACCCCTGGATTGTCGCTGGAGGATCTGGGCAAAGTTTTCCATCATCGCGTTCCTTTGTCGCTCGAGGGCTTCTTTGAGCAAGATTTTGATAGGACCTCCTGCCCCCTCGTCTTTCTTTTCATCCGCCATGGGAGTCCGTCAGATTTGCGAGGCTGATCTTGCAAACGTTCAACAAGATCGAGCCCTAACTCCTTATATTTCGACCTCATTGGGGACATGCAAAGAAAAACAGAGAAAGAGAAGACCGCTCTGATACCACTAATCCGTATTTATGCAGGAACACAACAAATTACAGAGATAAACATAAATACAGAGATGCAGTGAAAATAAAACTTCATTTCATTAATATAAAATATTGAGATATGCTTACAAACAGAAATGGAAATAAACTAGCTCGGGTGATGGTAGCTTATCTCTGAGAAGAGATGTGGCAGCTACATGCCTATGAATTGTGTTACAATGAGGATCGAAGGCCTATTTATTGTTGAGAAACAATGAAAAACCCTAAGCATCCGAAAACCTAACCCTAGGAGATGAAGCGCCAAACTATGGGCCTCGTTTGGGTAAATTGGTACATCAACTTCCTGGGGTCGTAATTTTGGCGTGTGATCTTCGTTCGGCGCGCACAATACCTCTTTAGAAACATCTATCCGAGGAATGCAACTCTTTAGTGAGAAACATGGCCCACACCCATGTTGGTCTCAATTTTCCCCAAAAACTTTGTTTAGGGCCTCAAAATGGCTCTGGAAGTTCAGGACCCAAAAAATTGCCAAAAATAGTAAATTGTGCTACAAATAAGGAAACTGAAAAACTGAAAGAAACAATAGTGGGGGTCCAAGTGGAATAGGTGGGTGGCCACCAATATCCACCTGGATTAGAGAGATCCTAAGAGTATACGTTTCCCTAAGAAGAAGATGCCCAAGATCTATGCTGCTATAGAGAAGCTTAATGATGGTATGGAGAAGTCCTAATTGATGTCCTAAAGGGTCTGACCTAGCCCTAGACGTTGTTGAGCAACGTTCTCAAATGAATAGCTCTGAAATTGAGGTAGCCTAGCCACAGGAAGAGAGGGATCTTAGACAACATGGAAGCAAGGGTCTGAAGTCTGCTACAAGAGGCCGAAGCTTAGGCAACTGCAGATTGTTTGAGGCTTGGAATCTTGTTGTTTCAAGGGTTGAGAGAGCAGGCTACTAGGCTGAATCTTAGTAAGGCAGTACGCTATTTTTCTGAGATTTTTTGGTCAAATTTTTGCGGAGGCAGAAGCTACAGGAAGGCTGTTGTGCTAGGCCGCAGGCCATATCACATAGTTAGGGACTGCATGAGGGCTATCAAGGATGGATAGTGCCCTAAGAAGGCATAATGGCATGGGAGGAAGCCTTCCAAGATGGGCCACATTCCTTATAGGGTTGGTTTGCTGACTGTGGGGTATGTTTAGGGCTGCCTAAGTGCCCTAATCAGGTTTGTAGTAAACCACATTATGCAAATATAAATGACAACAGTACTGCTAATCTAGCATGGGCAGATTTGAGGGCTGTCTTGAGCCGTTACATTCAGTGTGGAGGAGAAGCATCTCTCCTTGCCTAGTCCGTGGTTTTTTTAGGGTTGTTCGATGACTGTTGAGAGGATTTTAGGGTAGCAGCAGTATGCCCAAGTGCCCTAACGAGAACAGTTAGGAACAACCAAGCGTCAAGCAGATTTGGAGCAGTGTTAGAGGTGCTTTGATATTGACTAGATATGGATCAGATTCGGAGCAGCCTGTGGGAGCCACGTGTTGGGTTAACATGGAATTTTGAATACCTCAAAAGTGGTGCATCATGATATGATGGATGCAACAGTAAGGTACATGGAGCAACATGTTTTAGAAGCATCAATTGGATGCTGCATGGTGTTAGAGACAACTTTGAGTAGTTCAGCATAGTGCACAATGATGAGGTACAACTTAGTGATGGTGCAACATGGTGCAACACAGTGATGATGTACATGGTATGATGTGTGTAGCATAATAATGAGGTCCAGCATGATGATTAGGTTTAGCACAATGAGGTGCAACACAAATAGGTACAGCTAGTGATGGAATCACCTATGTCCAGATCCGCTATCTCTTGTGACATCTTCTTAGAGAATATCTCTGCTCTTATTTAGATAAGTCAAATGGTTGAATTATGATGTATATGTGCTATCTCTCTCTCTGCTAAACTATTTAAGAACATATAAGAAGAATTGATCAAGCATTTCCCCACATTGGGGTTTGTCCCTAGCTGGCGCCACATCTTGTGTCCTCTTGTCTTGGCTTACCTTCTGCGATTTATGTTTATGTTCTATCTACATTTTACTGTCACGCTAAATGTGATTGCTAATCTGGAATTGATATTGAGCTAATATGGAAAATTGAAGTAAATTTGCTATCAACATAGAACATACCTAAAATTAAGATGGTATCAGAGGTGAGGTGAAGACAAAGCCCAAGCAAGAGTGAAAGAGCAATCACCAAATACAGTTGGACAAAGTCAAAGGCTCAATGGCTTCCACATCCCTCTTCTCGGTTCAGGTCAAGCTCCATGAAAAGTCTAACATGGATGGAAGATGTCTCTGAATCTAACGTTGGAAGAGCAAGAAGTGCTGGATTACGTGAAGGGTAAAATATCGGAGCCTTCAAAAAATGCACCAGCTACAAAGAACAAGTACACTAAGGGTGGAAGGAAAGGCAAATGCCTTGCTTACAATATGTTTAGCCATTATGCAAAGGGGTGTCCGATTAGAAGGGACACATCACTTAATAATGATAAAATTCATTCCAGGGGCAGCTTCAATGATCGAAGGAATGACATGTACAATGGAAAATGAAAAAGGAATGATGATCATCAGGGAAAATGGCCAGCTCTTCAAAGATATCCAGGTATGAAGAATCAAATGTTGTTTCAGATAAGCAAGAGGAGTTCATATCAACCCCTCTTCATTACCTCTCCTCTGGACACTTTGGAAAAGTGGTATATTGATAATGGTGCTTCAAGGCACTTTACTGGACACAGGGAAGTTCTCTTGAATCTAAGAGCAAAGGAAACAACTTGGAGATTATTCTTGGACATGATGCCACCTATCCCACAAGGGGTGTAGGGAATGTTACTCGTCAATTGGATCAAGGTATATGTATTGGATCTCAAGAAGAACCTGATTTCCATTTTGGAAATGGAAGACATTCATCGACGGAAAGGTACATATTTGAAAAAGCAACTTTAAAGATGCTTTTGAATTCAGGGTTGTCAATTTGTATCAAGTTGCATGAAGTCTAATGGGGACCATGTCATGTGACACATCTCTTCTATAGCACCAGAGGTATGCTTACTCCCGATGTGAGACAGATGATGACAGAGATGCATGAATTCAAGAAGAGCATGAAGGTACATGTTCGAGATGTACCGAAGGAAAAATCACAAGGGGGCCATTCCCCATATGTAGCAAGTACACAGATTTGGAACAACTCAAGGGGTTTGAGATTCATGTATGCAGATTGATGAAAGATCTCTATGATTTAGAGTTAACACCCCGGGCTTGATATGAGAGGATTGATAGCTGTCTAATGAAGCTGAGATTCACTAGGAGTGAAGCCGATCCAAACTATTGCTTGGAAGTTATGTATGATAGACCTCTCATACTGGCACCTTATGAGGACGACCTCTTTCTGACAGGTGCAGACCCTCTCATTTTCAAAAGTAAGAGGGAGTTAGATTCCAGATTTGGAATGGTGAACTGCAAGCCCGTGACTACCTCGATGAAGCCTAACTTTAAGAAGTTATGCAACACTGATGTCAGACATGATTTGAGAAATGACTTTGAGTTTCATAGACTCATTCTAGAATTGATGTTCTTGGTGAAATCCCATCGAGATATGTGTTTTGCATTTAGCATGTTGAGCTCATCTATGGTTGAGCCTCACTGGATTGGTGCCAAGAATATTTTGAGATATCTTCGGGGCACAATCTCTCATGGATTGAGATACCTTGCCGAAAATATGAAGTTGCATGATTATTGGGATGCTGAACAGGCAAGCAGTGTAGAGGATCGCAAGAGCACTTATGGGTGTTGGTTCTCTTTGAATTCTGCTTCGATATCCTGGATGAGCAAGAAGTAGAAGTCGTTTGCTTTTAGGACCGATGACGCTGGATACATAACTGCAAATATGACCTCGTGTGAAGCTGTCTGATTGTGGAATCTCTTCAGTGATATGCTTGGACACGTGTTGGATAACGTCATGATCTTCTGTGACAGCCAGAGGGGGATTTGATTGTTAAGGGATCTCGTGTTCTATGATCGCTCCAAGCATATAGACATCAGGTACCACTTTATCTGGGATATGGTACATTGAGGAGCAAAGAAGGCTCCATCACATTGGGACTGATGTGCAGGTCGCCGATATTTTGTCGGAAGCCCCTGGGAAAGGTTAAATTCTTGACTTTCTGAGAATGACTAGGAGTCATGGAGAGACTCTCTCCTAAGGGTCCTGTATGATGTGGACATTGAGCTATGGGAGCTTCAGGGGCCTTGGGGGTACATCATGTAGCGATGAGCAACCATAGGGTGAGTGGTTCAACCTTCCCCTAGTGGTCTGCTATGTAGGCAGGATGAGTGGTTCATCCTTCTCCTACCGAGACACATTCATAGGGTGAGTGGTTCAGCCTTCCCCTAGTGATTTGTTGTGTACAGGGTGAGAGGTTCAACCTTCCCCTGGGATACCCCATGGCGACATGTAGGTAGGATGAGTGGTTCATCCTTCTCCTACTGAGGCATCCTACCCTTGCAATCCAGGACTCATGGGAAGTACCTATCATCTGGCCAATGAGTAGGGAAATGAGGATAGGGACCATAGTAGTACCGATGGACGCATTGTGTATCTATCGTACTCCCTATGCCAGGATGATATTGATCTGGGATCAAATGAAACTGACTTTGGGTCAGTATGAGTGGTTTGAGACACCCTCTTTTGGAACTGACTTTGGGTCAGTAAGAGTGATATAAATCACTCTCTTTTGGAACTGATTTTGGATTAGTAAGAGTGGTATGATACACTCTTTTTATTTGGAACTGATTTTGGATCAGTAAGAGTGGCATGAGACACTCTCTTCATATGGGACTGACTTCGGATTAGTAGAGAATGGTATGTGACATTCTCGATCAAATCTTCTTCTTTATGGTTCAACAGAGCAGAGCAGAGAAGTGCAGGGCACTAATGGCAGAGATAGCACAGTCTGGTAGATGGATCAGTGGATGGAGTTCTCCCTAGTTGAAAGGAAGTGTTAAAATTGGAAACTAGGGCTAAACTCCATGTGGGTCATATTATTTATGGTAGCTAATATTTTTTTTGGATTCCTCTCATTGAGAGGTGTAGGATTGATCTAAATATCACCCAATTCCGATACTTATTCATGGAGATATGAATTTATTTGTGTTATGGGACAATTCGTCAAGGTCAGCTAGCAACCAAATTGCCCAGACTTATGCTCAATGTTTTAGTATAAATAGAGGTGCCTTGAAAGTCATTTGGACACACACTCTTCTTGTGATCTCTTGCTCTCCACTTGTCTTTGGCCTTTGGTGGGAGGAGAGATCCTAAGAGTATACACTTCCCTAAGAAGAAGATGCCCTAGCTCTACGCTGCCATAAAGAAGCTTAACGCTAGTATGGAGAAGCCCTAATCGCTATCCTAAAGGGTCTGCCCTAGTCCTAGACGTTGTTGATCAACATTCTCAAAGGAATAGCTCTAAAATTGAGACAACCTAGCCGTAGGAAGAGAGGGGTCTTGGACAACATGGAAGCAAGGGTCCGAAGTCTACTACAGGAGGCCGAAGCTAAGGCAAGTGCAAATTGTTTGAGGGTTGGAATCTTATTGTTTCAAGGGCTGAGAGAGCAGGTTACTAGGCCGAGTCTTAGTAGGGAAGTACACTATTGTTCTGAGATTGTTTGGTCACATTTTTGTGGAGGCAGAAGCTACAAGAAGGTTGTTGTGCTAGGTCGCAGGCCATAGCACACAGTTAGGGATTGAGTGAGGGCTGTCAAGGATGGACAGTGCCCTAAGAAGGTAGCGTGGCATGGGAGGAAGCCTTCCAAGATGGATTGCAGACCTTATGGGGTTGGTTTGTTGACTGTGGGGTATGTTTAGGGCTCCGTAAGTGCCCCATCCAGGTCTGCAACAAACAACAATATGGAAATATAAATGACAACAACATTGCTAATCTAGCATGGGTAGATTTGAGGGCTATGTTGAGCCCTTACATTCAGCGTGGAGGAGGAGCATATCTCCTTGCCTAGTCCGTAGCTTTTGGAGGGCTATTCGAGGACTGTTGAGAGGAGTTTAGGGCTGCAAAAATATGCCCAAGTGCCCTAACCAGAACAATCAGGAACAATAAAGTGTTAAGAATATTTGGAGCAGTGTTAGAGGTGCTTTGATATTGACCAGATTTTGATCAGATTCAGAGCAGCCCGTGGGAGCCACGTGTTGGGTTATGTTGATGCCTCGAAAATCGCTGCAACAACAATGGGGGATAACCACCTGGTCCGGACCTTAAAGTAGCTCCTTTCCGTTTGGTGTGGTGGCTCCGACTGGTTTAACTAGGTCTAGTTACCTTCTCCCTATCGTTGTTGGTTTATGATGTATCTATAACTACCAATAGACAGGGATATCAGATCACTTCTTCTTGCTGATCAGGCAAGAGAATGATCCTTAAGCTGATTTGGGTTCAGCCAAGCCACAACTAAAATTTTGCCTCTTCAAGAAGAGGACTTAAAAGAAAATAGAAATTACTCTAAATGCAAGCTTATTCTATAATGCAAGCAAAATAAACTAATATAAATCCTATCTTAATTAGGCAGATATAGATCTAACTCAACTAAGAGCAAGATAATTAAAATATTGGGATTTAAACATGTCTTTCTTATAATAAATATCAAGTTAATGAAGTAGTTCAATTAACTGATATTATGGATATCAAAAAAAATCCTATTGAGACCTTTTAACTGAAATAATAAAACAACAACATTCCAGGAAGTAGTTCACAAAACTGATATTGATTATCAAATCAATAAATCCAATAATTAAACAATAATATGCAGAAATAGTTCATAACATATTACTATTTAATAAATCAGTTTTATAAGATAGATTTCTGAGCAAGTAGTTACTTAGAAATAAGAATTTAATCCATAAGAACAGAGATACATAATAACAACATTGAGACAAATTACCCATATTGACAAGAGTGCACAAACATGAATAAAATGAGACATTTGTGTTACCATAAAAATGAAACTGATATTTGAAATAGTAGTATTAAAAATACCAATTTATTGCATCCATTTCTCTGACCT
>APFE031619043.1:0-19713 GCA_000404065.3 Pinus taeda | reverse complement strand
AGTCCTTTACATTGCTTGAACTTCTGCCTTCAAAACTAGAGCCACAATAGTGCAAACTCTGCCCCTCATACATGATTCAAGATACAAAGGAAAAATCCTCAATAATCCCTAGATCTTATATTTTCTCTCCTCTCTCCTACAACTCTAAATTCCTATTACAATAGTGCTTTTAGAAGTCTAGAATTGCAGAGGAGAGCAGCCCCTTATTACATTCTGCAATCTGCTATTTATAATATTTGTGAAGGAATTCTTGAGAGGAAAGTTTGTTTAAGAGAAATCTGCCAAATTCAATTTTATTTGCTCAAAATTCCAATCTTTAATTGCTGGAGCCTTCTCATTGATTGAGATCCTTTTCTCCATATTTCTTCTACTGTTTTCCTGCAAAAATAAATCAAAATGGATTAAGATGCAACAATAAAATCAAAATATCATTTCTCGCATTAAAATAAATCCAATCAAATTCAATTAAATAAATAATTGAAAATAAAATGTAAGCTTTCTATTGATGCATGGGATGTTTTGATTGGCCAAGGATATTATTGATGAATGGATCTGTATTGAGAAGAGGCTTAGACAAATGAAAATGTAGAAAATAAAACTCAGAAAATTGATTTTGTTTTATAAATTCGTAGCTTGATCTTCTGCCTGATTTTTGACCCAATAAATGACCAAATCTATTAGTGAAACTTCTTCAAAAATATTCTCCTTGATTTTATCTTTCCAATGAGCCATCCTGGGCCTCATTTGGCCAAGCATAACTCAATCTATGAGCCTCCAAAGTTGATGGATCAAATCTGACGTAAATCTGGAAATTCTGTTGCTGGGCTAAAAAAAAGAATTTCAATTAAAAATTTAATCATAAATTAAAATTCTAATTATCTAATAATTAATTCTACTTTAATTGTTTTTTTTAGACAGAAACAGTTAGATATTATTGAGCGGCGCCAAAACAATAGCCGTGAGCTGTTACATTACTGCTCTGGCTAAGAGTGCAGAGCAGGATTCTTCTATTGCGACAGGAATACTTGCTGCAGGTAGTGAGATTGCCTAACATGGAGATTTTGTTAACAATGATTCCTTGGCCGGAAGAAACGCTGGGAAAGGCATCGAATAGAGAAACCTCGAGTATGCCAGGAGAGTCACGATTGAACGCTGAAGTTTGTGAAGAATGGGCAATTTGATTTCCTTTCGTGTTAGCAGACAGGCCCGAAATTTGGCAGATCAGGAGGATGAGAGGAGTTCCCTCCCTTTGGAAGCCTGTAGATCCAATCTGAATAGCTGACTGAGCGTGATTGCTTCTACCACTGGCGCTAAAGATGATCGCCCAGTGCCCTTTCATCGGATTGCAAAGGGAAACAACAGGGAAAACAGGGGAAGGGCACAACTCGAAGATTTGGGGATAGAGATCAGGCTGCATCGTTACAGAAGGAACCAAGACCATTAGCAACTAGTCTTTCAAAAGAAAATGAGTTGGATCAGACAGGGAGAAAGATGGGCGAGGCTTGGAAACAGAGTAGAACCCAGAGGGAGGAGAGGCCCAAAAATCACAGGTCTTAAGGGATATTGCAGATTGAGTCAGTATGATTAACTAAAAGAGATCTTTTACTCAGAAGAGAGCCTAGATTGGCTTCCTTGTCCGCCTGTGAATTTAACTTCCCGGGGATATGAAAGAAAGAGATTTTGAGAAATTTTGGCAATATAAACCTGATTTTCTTGAGGATGGTGGATAATTGGAGCTTAGTAGGATTCTTATGAGTGTTCAACGCCTGGATAATGAGCCTGGAGTCCCCGAAGACAGATATGGAGGGGAAGTTACCTTTAATCGCTTGATTCAGACCCTACCACAGAGCTAGAGCCTCCGCTCGGTTATTAGTTTCCCTGCCCAGGCCCTAGGCAAAACGAAGCACAGTTGAACCATCAGGACCCAGGAGAACCCCACCGCCTCCAGCGATACCAGGATTGCCTTTAGAGGCCCAATAAAAAAGTAGACAATGTTCATTCAGAGCCGACCTCCACTTAATGAACTCCTGCTCTCCTAGCCAAATTTCCCAGTTGGAATGGGCAATAACAGGAGGAGGGGAACGATCCTTATGATTTGGGAACAACCCTTTCAACCAGAGATCCTCCTCTCTGTCCAGCTCTTTTCCATTCTTTATGATAGTATTGGCTGCTAGAGATTCCCCCAAAAAAGCTTTGACTTTATTGATGACTCTTGTCGGATTGCCGCTTTCATTCTTGAATGATCTGTTGTTCCTTTCCAGCCACAACTTCCAACAAACAAATTTGGGAATCCACATCCAACAAGTTTTGAGAAGATGTTTTTTGGAGAGGTCGAACGGAGATAAAGTGACCCAGTTTTGAATAAGATTTGGGATGTTCCTTGGGAGTTCTATTTTGTCAGAATCTAGCAGCAGGACACCCTTCCAGACTTCTTGAGCAAAGGGGCATTTTAAGAACATATGATCAGCGGTTTCATCATCCGACATACAAAGGGTGCACATGGAAGGACCTTCCATACCACGCCTACGGAGATTATCTCTAGTGAGGATGCTGTTGTGTGCTAAAGTCCAGCAGAAGAAATCAACTTTGGGGAGAGAGGGGAAGGCCCAAATAATTTCCATTGAGCAGGATCTGGACGAACATTTGGAAAGGCCATCAAATTTTTGTAACCTTCAGAAGCTGAATATGCACTAGAATGTGATCCCCACCCTCGTTTGTCCTTAGCAGAAGCTCTGAAAGGGGATTTACCTTGGAGCCTATCCAGCAGAATTGAGGCTTCACCTTCCAGCCACTGAGGAATCTCCCCCAGGTGCCAGCTGTTCCATAGACCGGTAGCATTCTCCGACCAGGTGGAGATGTCTCAGAGGGTATTTAAATTGCGGGCTTGTAACCAGGCTCTGATATTGGCAAGATCTTCCATCTGATTCAAAGGTTGATCACCAAGAATTGGATCATCCCAGATTCTTATTTTTTGCCCATTACCTGGGATCCAGAACAGATTATGGATGAAGTGCTCCAAGGCTTTGAGACAAAGTTTAAAAACAGGAGAACCTTTGGAAGTTCTAGGTGGCTGGTCCAAGCATCTAAGGCGCTGCCCATGAAAATATTTTTTCCACAGGACCTTCTTGCTCCAACTTAAATTTCCAGAGACAATGTTCCAGAGCAGCTTGGCTCCCAAGGCCAGATTCTGGGCAGCTAGATCGCGCATTTGGAGACCTCCTTCCATAAATGGATTTTTAATATATCCCATTTAACTAGGTGAAGCCTTCGTTCATTATTTTTCCCCCTTCCCACAGAAAACGCCTCAGAAGGGCTTCCATTTTGCTTATGAAGGTTTTAGGGGCAAGGAGGATGGAATGCTGATATAACAGCATACTTGAGAGAACAACTTTCATCAGAATGACCTTTCCAGCATTGTTCAACCAAGAGGCTCCTCAGGAATGGATTCTGAGTTTAAGCTTGTCCAGCAGGGGTATCCAGTGGGCTACTTTAGGAATGGCCTTGAAGATTGGGATCCCCAGATATTTAAAAGAGTCCCAGGCCCAGGATCCTTCCATATCAAGAAACCTTGCAATTTCTGATAATTCCTTGACCGAGCAGTTCTAGCCATAGATTGTGATTTTTAGGTAGTTAATCTTGCTGCCCGAGACCTCTCTATAAATATCCAACTCCTTCTTGAAGTATCTTGTAGAGTTTATGCTTGCCCCACCAAGCAATAAAGTATCATCAACAAATTGAGCATGGTTTATGTCTTTGATATTGCTAGCCATACGAAGGCCAGGGAGGGCTTGATTCTGTTGACCATATTCGAGCTGGAAACTGAGCACTGTGGCTTGAATAGCATAAAGAAGTGAGGACAAGGGGCAACCTTGTATAAGGCCCCTAGAGGCTTGGAAAAAATCTGAAGGTTGACCATTGACCAACGACGCTATCCAAGGAGAGGCAATGCAGGCTTTAACCCAATTAATGATGGCTGAAGAGAAGCCCATTTTCGTCATCACAATAAACAAGAAATCATGTCTCACCCTATCAAAGGCATTTGCCAGATCCAGTTTAATCACCATACCTTTCTCCTTTCGGTGATAGCTTGAATGGACTGCTTCTTGCACCAGCACAATATTGTCCAGTATTTTTCTCCCTTTGATGAATCCTCCTTGGTTTTCAGGGATAATGGACGACAGAATCTTCTTAAGGCGATTGGCTATAATTTTGGTGACCAACTTGTAACTAGAGTTACACAAAGAGATTGGCCTGAATCTGTTGAAATCGGATGCGCCTTTCTCTTTTGGAATCAAGGCAAGAAATGCTGAGTTGATGCCGCCTCCGATCTTGGCACAAGATTGAGATTTCCCGACCATTCTCAACAAGTCATTTTTGATTGTGGCCCAACAGGATAGATAGAATCTGACAGGGAACCCATCCGGGCCAGGAGCTTTATCAGGTTCCATACTATCCAGGGCAAATTTAAGTTCATTCATGCTGATTGGAGCAGTCAGTATAGAATTGTCAGATTCTTGGACACATTGGGGAATTAAGTCCATCGGATAGGCATGAGGATCAATGGGAGGATCATCAGGGGCAGAGTAGAGATCTTTGAAGAAAGAGTGGGCAACCCTCTTTATGCCTTCAAAATCCTTGATCACTGCGTTTTGATGGTGAATTTCTTTTACAGTTTTGAAGTGCTTGCGTGCTTCAACTTGTTTGTGGAAGAAGCCAGAATTTTTGTCCCCAGCTTGTAACCAAAGAGTTTTGGATTTCTATCTCCAGTACTCTTCTTCTTCCCTACTTGCTTTGTGGATTTCTTTTTGCAGATCAACTTCTATTTGAAGGAGGTCGTGGGAGACAACAGTATTTTCTGAAGTTAATTGGTGGGCAGAAAGACTGTCCAGGGCCTCCTTTCTTTTGGAGGTGGAAGATTTCAACTTTCTAGCCCACTCCTTGAGCCTTATTTTTAGCCCCCTCCTTTTTTCTTCCCACACATAGAAAGGGGAACCATGAACATGCCTGTTCTAGGCCTCTGAAACCACCTCTTGGAAGCCATCATGCTGAAGCCACAATGGGCTTAATCTAAAGGGAATAGGGCCAAGGTTTTCATCCATGGAAAGATCAAGGAGAATGGGCTTGTGATCAGAGGTACTGTTTGGCAGAATTTTGGAAGAGGCCATTAGGCCGCTGGTCAGGAAAGAGGATTGGATGAGAAATTTTTCCAATCGAGCAGCAATATGGCTGGGGCCAACCCTTTTGTTGGACCAGGTGAACTTCCCAGATGTGGGCTTGATCCTCCAGCTCCCAACCCAACATAAGGTCTTCAACCCACTCTCTAGCTGGATCCCTAACTGGGGAGCCACCTTTTTTCTCAGTTATAGCTAGAGTGACATTCATATCTCCTGCAATAATAATGTTTTCTGGATTGTGCAACGAAAGATAGGACAAAATCGAATCCCAACATGATTTTTTCTCAGATGGAAGGACTGGAGCATATATATTGAAAATACTTACTTGTTGGCTAGAGTCTTTATGGAGGAGCTTCATGAAAAGCCAGTGGGGAGAGCAATATTTCTGAATCAGGTCATAGAGAGAGCTATCCCAGAAGGAACCGATTCCTCCAGAGGCGCCTCTCGCACTGACAACACTCCCATGTCCTTTACGCCAGAAGGATTTGCTAGCTTGGAGGAGGAGAAGTTCCTCCAACTTTGTCTCTTGGATGAGTAGGATTTCAGGCGAATACATTCTCACTATATCTTTTAGGGCATCTTCTTTCAGTCTGCTGCCTAATCCTCTGCAATTCCAAGAGACGTATTTCATTATTTATTGGCTTGGGAGGTAGTGGCTCCTTTTGGAGCCGTGCCGTGCTTGCGCCTGGATCTTGTATTCATCATTCCCTTGAGTGTTTTCTGGGAGCCTTGGAGAACATCCATATAAGTTTTCTCCTCTCTCTGTTTCTTCTTGGATTTTCGACCCCTGGCTGATTTGATAGGGGTGACTTGCAAGCTGTCTGATTCATAGACTCTTTCTTCTGATTCTTCATCAATTTCGGAGGCCAGGCTGATATGCTCTTCTTTATCTACATTTCTTTCATTGCCTCTATCTGTTGGGAGGGTGTTTGTTTCAGTATCATTTTCTATTGCGTTCTTCGACAAGTCTTTTGGTTCTTCTTGAGCCCTGATGGTTTCTGTGTTCCAACCTGAGGAGGAGCCAACCTTTGGAGAATCATTGGCCTTTGGCTTGGTCTGAGGCTTCCCCACTGGCCCAACATTTTTCTTCTCTATCGACCTTGGAATAACCTTGCCTCTTTTGATTTCTTTCCACTCTTCTTTGTCCTCCTTAGTCCCTACTAGGGCTTTTGGACAATTCTGTTGGAAGTGTCCGTGTTCATGACAGGTTCTGCATTTGAAAGGCAGTTGCTCATAGTCCAATTTTTGATAGTGTTGCCATTCTCCCACTGTAAGTTTAACCGCCTCAGGTAACCCAGCTTCTAAGTCGACTTCCACACAGATTCTAGCACATGTGTATTGGCCCTTATTATCTGCTTTGTCGATGAATCTGCCCAAACTATTCCCAATCATTTGCAAAGATTGAAAGCTCCAGCAGTGGATCGGGAGGTTGGGGAGACGAACCCATACTGGGACCTCCTTCGGGACATCAACTAAAGGATCGAAGTCAGGGGTCCACTTATTGAGATACAGACCCCGATTTCCCATGAAATACGGACCATTTCTAAATACCAGATCTCGGTCTTCTTTGGAGGTGAATTCGAAAATGAAAAAGCCTCTGCCAACCGCATAGCAGATCAGATTATCTTTCAGTTGAGGTCTCCAGTTGCGTTGAATCCAATCATTAGTGGTTTTGGTAGAAGGCCATCGACCCATAAATTGCCCAACCAACCCTCTGTCAGCAAGGGCAAGGGCTATTTTAATCGGTGGATTTTCTTGTAGAGCAATCTCAGGGATTTCCTCAAGTTTTTTAATGAACTTTAGGACCTCAGGGGCCGATCGCTTCTTCCCTTTCTGTGATAACAGGCAGCGGAAAGCTTATTCAGACGAGAGCGGAGGAGTGGGAGAGGGCTCCTCACCCCCGGGATCACCCATGGCAGCAGCTGAGTCGCAACAGAACTCAACCCATACCCCACAAGGTAGCACCCCTGCAAATCCAAAAATCAGAGGGCCAAAACGCTGCGCTGAAGACCAGGGCTTTGCGAAGGTTCAGAGCGTCACGCTTAGCCAAGAGAGGGGGCCGACTTTGCGCGTTGCGCTGCCCCAAATTGACGCAAGATCCAAACGAAGCGCCACGCAGCTCAACACGGAACAAAAGAAAGCCTGTCAGCAGAATGAGGGCAACAGAGCCCTCCAAGGTGCCCAGAGGGCCGAGACTGCCGCCGCAAGCTCAGAGCAGTTGTATAGTGTCAAACCTAAAGATCTGCTATCACCTATAAAAAAAAAATTGATTTGTTAAAGGACATATAAAAAGAATAATGCCATGTAACACCACTCACATTCACTTCGGGGGGCTTGTTAATGAAACCAAATGATGCATTTGTCTACTTTAATTGTTAATTATAAATAAACTAATTAATTAATATCTAACTAATTAAAATATTAACTATTTATAAACTAATTAATATTAATAAAAATAATATTTAAATTTTAATTAAATTAATTAATATTACATATTATTAATTAATTTAATTATTATAATATATTACATATAAAATATTAATATATAAACTAATATTAAAAATATAAATATACACTAACCTCCATTACCTTTATTCGTTCCATTCCTTTTAACTCATTTACTCACGTATGAGTCATGGCTTGAAGTTAAAAAAGAAAACCAATCGAATAACCAAATTGTGATGAGACTTTTGTTTCAGACTTTTAATGACCAGCATCGGGGTATGGTATAACCAAATTGTGATGAGACTTTTGTTTCAGACTTTTAATGACCAACATCGGGGTATGGTATGTATCGACAATCGGCGTCGGGGGAATTAAAGTGTCGGGGTTTTTAAAAATGTGTCAAAGTCAAAATTCTCGATGCTATGCATGAACTTTTTCATGATCGGGGGATTGGGATATCACATATCGGGAGTGTGTTGAGTTTTATTTAAAATTGTTATGTATGAAAGCTTCTGATGCGATTAAATTATTATATATATTATGTTATTAATAATAATTAATTTAATTAATCTTAAAATTAAATGTTAAATATCAATTTTTTATTTTGGTTTTATTTTAATTATGTTAGTTATGAAATTATCTAAACTACAACTACTCTGAAAATAAAAATAAACTACAACTACTTTGGTGTTTGGGTTTTCGAGATTAGTGATCTATTTTGAAAATTGGAATAAATTACTAAAATCCTGATGTTTCATGCTTTGGCTGAAAAATGAAAAATGTTAGTAATAACTAACTAGGAGTTAATATTTGAAATAAATGCATTATTGAACTAATTTATTTACAAAATGCAATATTATACATTTTATGCATTTTTAACCTAGGCTAGATAAATGACGAGACTTCAAAGGAGTACCATTTTCGAACCAGTTGACCAAATGAGGCGAAACAAACGTCAATGGAAAGCTTATAAAAAATCGATTCTAACAAAGCAATCAAAACAAGAATCCAAAGAAAATGAAAAATTAACAAAAACATAGTATAATCAACTAAATAAAAATTCTAAAAGGTGTTTAGCCAATTTTTTTATAGAAAGGGTCCCATTATTTGAAGTGAACACATCAATAATGGGGGGGTGTGTTTTTACCACAACAATGGCGACACACGGGAGAAGAACCAATTATCTCTATTTGATATGAATGAGATTTTCCTAGAATTAAAGTAAAAATAATTAAAGAAAAGAGAATTATGCTTGAAATGCTTGAATAGGTTCATTAGTCTGAATAAAAGCAAGAATCATCTAACAATAATTTTTTTTTTTAAATTCCTCATAATTTAAAATATTTCAAAACTCTATATCAGTTTTTAATTAGTTGTAGAGATAAAGCAGGGGTCACTTTATAGCTTAGCTTTTTAAAATATACTCATTTGTCACAGGTAGAGCCACTGCTGCCAGCAAACGTCTATAGTCTCGACAGGGTTACCTTTTAATCATCAATGGTTCAGAATCCCATCTCTTTAAGAATTACTGACCTAGAGATAAATCCATTTATATATGTATTATTTTTAATTTTTTGTTATAAATCTTAAAAGTCATTGTCCTGGTTTGGTGGCCAGATAGTTGACAATGCCATTCACTGGTTATAATTGGACTGAACAAGCTGGCTCGTGATGAGACCCCTTGTCTTATAATTGTTTGCAATCATAAGCCATTACCTTGGTTTGTTTAGCAGTGTTGGTAATGTCAGCCTATTTTTCCCCTATGATCATGGTAAGTAGGCTCATGATGAGACCTCTTATCTTTTAAGTTTAAATATATTTCTGGATTACTCTAGAAAAATAAGAATTTTTGGGACAGGGAGAATCATTGACTCCTTACGAGTTAAGAATGACAATTTCAGAGTTAAAGGTGCCTTGCTGTAAAGTGTCTTTACTTGGTTGAAAATAACTTTTCTTGACTGATAATAGAATTTTGAAAGATCTTAATAAAATATTGAAATCTCAAAATGATTACAATTTTGATGAAAAAGAAATTTTTCCAGATTTTATGATACTTTGCCAACTTTTCTTGATTGATAATCTCTTCCTTAAGAATGTTTACCTTTATAATAAGAAAATCAAACTCTACTAAGAGATTTAAGAAAAAGCTAATAGGTGACTATTAACAATTTTTCTCCATATATGCTGACCATTGTTAGGTAACAAATAGGCATTCCATATAAATCATGGCAAAGTCACCAAAATCAAAATTGAAAACCAAAAGAAAAGAATTCTTATGCTAAAGTGAGAAAAAAAATCAGCAAACAAAACAAAAATGAAGAAATTTTTAAAAGTGGAAAGGAAAATCCAAGTTTCAAAAGATAAACTCAAACAAGAATGTTTATACCAATGTCTCAACAATATGAAAAAAAAGAAAATAATCGTGTAATCAATCATTCTCATGTCAAGATTTGGAAAAATCATACCTTGCAGTGTTGTGAGTGTTTTAGGCTTTTTGGATAGCAGCGACAATAAAATTCAGCCACAATGAAAACTTTCTGTCTGATATTAATCTTCTTGTTTCAAAGCATCACCTTAATCATTTTCTAATAAAAGGAATGCTTAAAGAAACAAACTAAATGTTCAGAAACTTCCTGGTGTAGCTGTTTCAATGAGGATTATCGTTGCTTCTTGAAATAAAGCCAAGAGAAGAGTATAGGATTTCGAAAATATGATCCGGCAGAGGGTTGAAAGCTTTTTATGAAGAGCTGCAAAACAGATTTATATATCAAAAAAACAAACTGAAACTAAAGTAACAAAATGGAAATTAATGAAAGTGGGTACATGAATCTTACCATTGAATAATTGCTTTTGATCTTACCTGAAAGGTATCAGTTTCTCCAAACTAGTTGACTTCCTATTTTAATTAACATTAAAAACATAAAAAAGTCAAACTAACCAAAATCCTATAACCCAAAATAATTATTTATTGAATTTACACTAAAGCAAGCAGCAAAATGTAAAACAAAATGCTTAGTGTTCAAGGGAAAACAAATGCATCAGAAATGAAAATGAGAATTTGCAGTAATGCCTGTTTCTCAAAATATTATTAGTTTAATATAAACTCCATGATTTTATAAATTGTCTAGAATTAAGACCAAGTCCAAGATAATAAAATTTAATATGAAGATAGAGAGGTCTTGAATTCCATTTTTAATTATGGAATTATATATTTAAAACTGGAATATATGAGAAATCAAAATCATTTAAATATGCTGCAAATTGGTCATTAACTGCTTTCTTACCATAGTGGTTACCAAAGCTCGCTTTTAAAATAACACATCGCTGTATCGGATGATTCACATCACATGTCTCTTCACCATGCTTGAATTTTAATTTGCAAGACTTCACTTTTGTTGCTATGCCATATATCGATTAAATGTTAATGGCTCAAAGGCATGCATTGGAAGCTATCGCATCGGAGATTGCAATGGCAAATTGTCGATTAAGAACATTCGATGAGAACATGTGCGATGAAATGAAGCGATCACATTATTAAAGAAATATTATATTAGGGATCGGGGACAGTTATGTCACAAATTGCACATCGCACACCGTATCTTGCGATTTGCATTTTACACATCGCGCATCGCAGATTCAGAATAATGATATGGCTATAAATAAAAATGCAAGGAAGCGATTGTTATATCGACGATGCGATGGATGACATAACTAATTGGCGATCGACAATCTTAAGCACCCGATGTAACACAATATGATTCCTGCGGCGCTGATATGCGATGAAGAGTGGACCCAATAATTTTATGATGAAAATTTGATAACATATCGGATCCGAGACATCAGCCCTTTAAAATTATGCTCTCATCACTATTGCGATTGAATGGACGCGATATCTCTTGTGAACTGGATTTAAATTTGATATCCGATCTCGAATTATGAGAACATCACAATATTGGTAAAGTCATTTATCGGAGATCGACGATTCATGATAATGGAAGTATATTCAACTGCAAACCTCCGATATGCGAAATGCAATATGACGTATGAGCGAGGTAATACATCGGATATCTTTTATTAGCAATATGAAAATCAAGTTGAAACATTTCATACATGAATCTTGCGATAATGTTTTAAATTTCACTTGGGTTTTCTAATGAATGAAAGCAAAGCTAAAAATTTCTTAAATTCTAATGAAACACAAATAAAATTTCTCTAAACCTATTGCAAATTTGAAATGGGTTTGCTACTTACTTTAAGTTTTGAAAACAAATAAAAGCCTGCAAATAAAATAGAACACAAATAAAAAATAAACTAAAGAAAAGAGAAACTAATAAGAGATGAGAATGAACTTGTTATTGCATACCTGGAAGGAAATTCTCTATAGTTTTTACCTCATGAATTTTCAAATCCTTCGTCGGATTTATCAAAATTTTAACTTTGTTCAAAATCATCTCATTATTTATTCTAAATCGAAGTGAGCAATAAGCCTAAATAAAATCTGTTTATTCATGTTCAGAAAATATAAATTTACCAGCAATAAATATGAAAATAGTCTTCCCTTTTGAATTGAAACAACAGTTTATTACCTTTGCTTATCCTGAATAACTTGAGAATAATCTGTATTGTTATAGTGACTGTTCAATAATGCCTTTAGTAAATGAATATGATGTGTATTACAACATCATATAATAAACTAAAGGTCCAAATGGGATAAAGCCACAAATTGTGGAAGAATATCAACACAGATTTGAATGTGTGCACACAGCTGAATGGACATCCTTAGCAAATTTCGAGGAAGATAATATGGACTTCATGTGATTACAACGAAAGGTTAGACTGACTATTAATGATTGAATTGGAATTAAGCTTATAATAGACAACCATACATTTCATGGGATAATGGGATCATGAAGCTTTTATATCCTCAAAACCTTTATCATATCAATTTCAAAAGAAAATCTTAGAAGGAAATCTCGAAATGAAGAAAAGTGGCTTTGAGGCAATTGATGCCAAGTGCAACTTTAATTGAATTTAATCAAGACATTATTCAAAATAGACAGAGCAGAGATATTGCCGTAAGAAATTTTAAAAAGGAAAGCAAAAATTAAAATTTTCTGATAGGAAGAAAATGTTTTCACTGAACATGTATGAGAAGGGCTGATTGCTTTGTTTTATTTTTTAATTTGCACAACTGTTAAAAACAAATTAACTACATAAAACAAACAAACTAAATTAATTCTACTCCTATTCTAACCATAAACATGAAAATGACTAGGTATAGTCATATTTCCAGTGTAACCATTTTCTCATTTCAATTCCTGCATGTATGTACAATTCAAATGTTAGTAATAAAAATACAAATTTAACTAAACTGAGGAAGATAAATATGTAATCAGAATGTACAACTATTGTTAGAAGCTTACTTAAAATCTCATTCTCTTGAAATTTCCTTTCCAATTGAATACGAATTGGATCTTAGAAATTTGGATGGATTTCTATTAAGGATTGGGAAATGTTCAAAGGAAAAGATAATAGGCTAGATTGTGGATATGAACTTTTAAATTCAAAGGCCTGGAAAAAATCGTTAGTGTTATGTACAAATGTTAAGCTATTAACAATCTTCTTTGAGGGAAAAATTTTCAAATATTTTTCAAATGAATTAATGAAAAATGGATGGAAATCTTTCAAATGAAATGGGAAATTATTAACTAAATTGGATTGCTGGCAGATCTCTAAAATTACATTCTCTTGTTGATATCGCCTTTGAGAAGATAGAAGCTTTTGATAAGAAATGAACATCAATTGACATTGACATGTTAACAGCTTTTGATGTTCATGGTTATAACATGAAACTTCAATTTCCCAATAAGGCAATTCATCAAATGAGCGTTTGATAATAAAGTGCTCAATATGGCAACGTAAAGTGTTAAAATTTTGAAAAATAAAATCGAAAAATAAATCTAAATTTAAACAAAATAAGTGAGGAAACAAAAATAAAATAAAATCACTATTTGTACAACTAATGTTACAGCACAATTTGGATCGTTTTGAAATGATTTTTTTTCTCACAAGGATTGGCCAAAATTATGGAATTTGAGTAATTTTGAATTCCAACTTGTGAAATAGAAAACAAATTATGATTATGAGTAGGAATGAGAGTTTGATCATGATATGAATCATAAATTGGAATGTTTTTTTCGAATAGTGAAATCATAAAGATAATTTGCTACTCTAAAATGAGGATAGGTTGGAATAATTTCTAAATTGAAACGTTCCTCATTCACAGTTTTTATTTGAATTTTCTCATGAGGATTCTCTTGAGAGGAATAGAAATCAACGTCCTCAATGTCAGAGTAATTATCATAAATGACTTCACAATATTCTCTAGAATTCCCTTCTATCTCATCCAATATATCAAAACAAGGAGGAATAAAAATTTCATGCTCATTAATAAAAACGAATGATCAATTATTGTTTCTTTATCTTGATAAAAATTGATTGGTAATTCATTTAGACCATCCTCTTTATTTTCTGCAAAATCATTAATACCAAGAGGGGAAAAATTACCATCATTAAAAATATTAGGATAAAGGGAAAAATGTGAATCTGAAATAATGCAATTAAAAATGTCTCGGTTTGAGAACTCTCGTACATTATACTGATTGTAAATTTTAGATTCTAAATCATTCCTTTGTGTGCTCATGCTTTCTTGAAGAATGCTGTTTTGCTGCTTTGATTTCGGCATTTGCTTATCATGGAAAAATTCAGAAATTGTACAGCATCTTGCATGTTATTATTTACTTTGATTGCTACTTGTACTTGCTGATTTTCAATCTGATTTTCTGAATCCACCTCAGAGAAGCTTTCAGATTTCAAGGCAGCTCTTTCTCCAAAATTGCTGCTGTTGTCTTTTTGTATTTGATAAGAAATATTTTCCAAGCTTTGTGAATTCAATTCATCACAATTTATTTGCACATCCATATTGGAATTCTCATTTATATTAGAAGGGGATGGAAGAAAGCTTGAACTAATTTCATATGAATTGGGAATGGGAGGAAGAGAGAAAATATGTTCAAACCAATCTAGTGATTCTTCTTTCGTAGGTTTATCTTCAACTTTAAATCTTAAACAATTCAAATGAAATCGAATATTAAAATCTTTAACAGACTCATTTTCAAATCTTCGTAAATATTCAATTTCATCATGTACCTGTTCATAATCGTAGCCGTCAAATTTAAAAATGAAAATTGTAACAAATTGATCCCAACTGTGAATTGAAGCAACTGGAAGAGTTCTACACCAATTTCTGGCTTTTGCCGCAAATGTGAGAGTAAAAATTCTGCATAAAATGCCTTCATCAATTACTTGAAAATCATATTTTGAAACATTTTGAATAAATTAAAAGACATGACTAAAAGCAGAAGAATTTCTCTTACCAATGAACTTTACCTGAGACAAGAGTCTTACCACTTCGGTTTGAGTATTGGAAGATGCACGTCCATGGATACAACTCCAAATTGGAAGTTTAAGAGGAGCCATCGTGATTACATAAAATGCTAAAACTGAAAAGACTCCAATAGACAAAAAGTCTCCGGCCCTCTTTCTAGCGCCAAAATTGTTGATGCCTCGAAAATCGCTGCAACAACAATGAGGGATAACCACCCGGTCCGGACCTTAAAGCAGCTCCTTTTCCATTTGGTGTGGTGGCTTCGACTGGTTTAACTAGGTCCAATTACCTTCTCCCTATCGCTGTTGGTTTATGATGTATCTATAACTACCAATAGACAGGGATATCAGATCACTTCTTCTTGCTGATCAGGCAAGAGAATGATCCTTAAGTTGATTTGGGTTCAGCCAAGCCACAACTAAAATTTTGCCTCTTCAAGAAGAGGACTTAAAAGAATATAGAAATTACTCTAAATGCAAGCTTATTCTATAATGCAAGAAAAATATGAAAATCATAAACAACGAATCTATAATGTGGAACTAAAACTTAATGCCCCAGAAAATATACTTACCTCTAGCCATTTGGTGCTTGCTCACAAGTGAAAACAAATGAAGTTTCCAAAAACAGTGATATCACTCGAGAGACAGTGAAGAACTCCTCCTTCTTTGAATGTTTGACTATAGCTTTATAGCAGCACCCTTAGTGCCAATCTGCCCGAGAAAAAACTGTGTTGAGACACCAAGTGCAAACAGCTAACACTGCTCTAAATATCAGCGAGAGGGATTTAGTTGTTTAGCTTCTTCCATAGCGCATGCTACAATAAGAGCTTGGAACGCTTGCTCATGGCAAGGAATTCAGATTCAACAGAAGATTGTTGGAGTAGATTCAGACACGCTGTAGTTACTTAAAGAAATCGATTGCGGATTGAAAACTTTGCAATAAACATTCCCAGAAAATAAAACAAAGCAATACGGAAAAATTTTGAATGTCAATTGGTGATCCTGTTCGGTTCAAACGCAAACCAACAACAAAAACCATATACAGGCTCACTCCTTAGATCTGAGAAAGTAAGCAACCATCCAAGACGGTTGTAGCAGTAGTGCTAAAAATATAGTAACACAATCTTCACGCAAGCAAAAAATCTGAAGGCACTTTCAAAGCAGGCAGATAAGAAAATCTGAAGGTACTTCCAGTCTCTGCTCTCTCAACTTGATGGGGTAAAACTGAAAGGGATTGAGATGCAAGCTTGGGGACCAAACAGATAAATATATAGCCAAGATTCCATCAAGCTTCTGTTGGCTATGTGTCAGGTGTTCCACAGATCAAGGTAGAGAACTCCAGATGGAGTAATGGACCACTTCAGAAAGCTCCAACAAGAAATTAATTTAACTGCACATAGTTTCCTGAATTAATGGAATTGGTTGGAAGATGGAGTTGATTCGGCGGGAGACAGTCAGCGGCCGTTATGGGAGATGGAGTTTAACATTCTCCCACTTGGTCAATACTTCCAAACTTAATGTCTCATCTTAAAACCCATTGATAATCTGTATTAAGTAATAAATACATGAATCATGGCGATAAGTCCTCTAATGACGAGTATTATCTTCCATGTATTACTATGTATTTATTCTTATTATAATTTATGTGGCAACAATTTCTTAATGAATAAACCTTATGTTTATTCCTGGTCCTTCTTAAATGAATTTTCTCAAATCAACTTAAGGTGCACATAAATATGAGAAAAACATCACAATAATTAAGAATTTCATTAAATAGCATTGTCCATACAATAAGAAACTACATAATGGGACCAAGTCCCATATTCATTACATGATCCTTGAATTTAAATGGTGGCATGCCTTTAGTCAAAGGATCAGCGATCATCAACGTAGTGCTGACGTGCTCAATGACCACTTTATTTTCTTCAACACGTTCCCTTATAGCTAAATACTTAATGTCGATGTGTTTATTTCGACTCCCACTTTTGTTGTTTTTAGCCATAAAAACAACAATTGAATTATCACAATATATTTTCAATGGCCTAGAGATAGAATCCATAATTCTAAGCCCAGAAGTGAAACTCTTAAGCCATACACCATGTAAAGTAGCCTCAAAATAGGAGACAAACTCGGCTTCCATAGTGGAAGTGGCAATCAAGGTCTGCTTGGCACTCCTCCATGATACAACTCCACCGACCATCATAAAAATGTATCCTGATGTTGATTTGCGTGAATCAACACATCCAACAAAGTCAGAATCTGAGTAACCAATTACTTCCAAGTTGTCTGTCCGTCTATACATAAGCATGTAGTCTTTGGTTCCTTGAAGGTACCTCATTACTTTCTTTGCAGCTCTCCAATGGTCTAAACCTGGATTACTCTGATATCATCCCAACATTCCCACAACAAATGCAATGTCAGGTCTTGTGTAGACTTGAGCATACATTAGGTTTCCGACAGCAGAAGCATATGGATTGTTCTTCATTTCTTCCCTTTCAAAGTTGTTCTTCGGGAATTGGTTCAAATTGAACCTATCACCCTTCACAATGGGAGCTACACTTGGTGAACAATCCTTCATCCCAAATCTCTCTAAAATTTTATTAATATAGGTTTCCTGTGACAGACCCAAGATGCCTCAAAATCTGTCTCTATGGATCTTAATGCCAATGACATAAGATGCCCCACCCATATCCTTCATATCAAAATTTTTAGAGAGGAATTGTTTCACCTCATGTAGCAAACCCTTATCATTGGTTGCTAGCAAAATGTCATCCACATATAAAACAAGAAAACAAATTTTACTCCCACTAACTTTCAGGTATATACATTGATCCATAATGTTTTCTACAAAACCAAAAGGAGAAATTACATTATGGAATTTCAAATACCATTGGCGGGATGCTTGTTTTAAACCATATAATGACTTCTTGAGCTTGCAAACCAATTGCTCACCATCACTAGAGGGAAATCCTTCAGGTTATTTCATGTAAACCTCCTCCTCTAGATCTCCATTAAGAAAAGCCGTTTTCACATCCCTTTGTTGCAATTCCAAGTCAAAAAGGGATATTAATGCCATAATAACGCGAAGGAATCTTTCTTAGATACAGGAGAAAAAGTCTCCGCGTAGTCGATTCCCTCTTTTTGAGTGAATCCCTTAGCAACAAGTCTTGCCTTGTATCTTTCAATGTTGCCCAATGAGTCTTTCTTTGTCTTAAAGACCCATTTACATCCAATGGCTTTCGCACCATTAGGCAACTCAACAAGATCCCAGACTTTGTTACTCTTTATGGAATTCATCTCTTCTTTCATGGCATTGTACCATAATTCTGATTCTTTGCAACTCATGGCTTGTGAAAATGACTCGGGATCATTTTCAGCTCCAATGTTGTAGTCAGATTCTTGCAGATACACAACATAATCATCGGGAATTGCTGATCTCTTTGGTCTAGTAGATCTTCTTAATGTTGTACATCATCTTCCTGAGAAGTATGTGGTTCAACTTGTTGTTCAACAATTCTTGGCAACTCTTGAACTCCTTGATCTACTGGAACGTCGTCAGTAACTTGTGGAACTTCAACAATTGGTTGTTTAACACTAGTTTGTACTTGAGGGGTGCTATGAACAATAACCAATCTATGACTTGAGGTGGAAGGTTGAGATTCTGAATGATCCTTCTCAGAAACTATGTTCCTGGTTTGATCGCTCCCATTAATCAAGTCATTTTCAAGAAACTTTGCATTTCTTGATTCCACAATCCTAGTGCTGTGAGATGGACAGTAAAATCTGTAACCTTTAGACCTTTCAACATATCTAATGAAATACCCATTAATGGTCCTTGGGTCCAGCTTCTTCTCTTGTGGATTATATATTCTCACTTCAGACGGGCATCCCCAAACGCGCATATGTCGCAAACTCGGTTTCCAACCTTTCCATAATTCAAATGGCGTTTTACGAACAACCTTGGTTGGAACTCGGTTTCCAACCTTTCCATAATTCAAATGGCGTTTTACGAACAACCTTGGTTGGAACTCGGTTTAATATATACACTGTCATCTTAAGTGCTTCAGTCCACAAGGATTTAGGAAGATTGGAGTTGCTAAGCATACTCTGCACCATGTCCAATAATGTTTGGTTTCTTCTTTCTGCTACACCATTCTGGTCGGGCGAACCAGGCATGGTGTATTGGGCAACAATCCCATGCTCTTGAAGAAATTTAGCAAATGGCCCAGGTGCTTGTCCATCTTCTGTGTATCTACCATAATATTCTCCACCTCTATCTGATCTCACGATCTTAATTTGCTTGCCGCATTGTTTCTCTACTTCATCCTTAAAGATCTTAAAGGCATCTAATGCTTCGCTCTTTTTATGAAGCATGTAGAGATACATATATCGTGAGTAATCATCTATAAAGGAGATGAAGTATCTCTGACCATGTGAGTCCATGTCTAGACTACATATATCAGTATGTATGATTTCTAATATGTCCGAACTCCTGTTGGCACCTTTCTTTGACTTGTTGGTCTGCTTTCCCTTTATGCAGTCCACACAAGTCTCAAAATCAGTAAAATCTAGAGTATTAAGTACCCCTTCATTTACCAATCTTTTAATTCTTTCTATGGAGATATGACCTAGTCTCCGATGCCATAAT
>APFE031619031.1:9761-43985 GCA_000404065.3 Pinus taeda | reverse complement strand
CCTTTTCTTTGGCTGAAAGCCATCTGAGTCTTGAATGCTTGCTCAAAAGAGGAATTTGTTCCTCTACTCAGTCTGTGTTCATGAGACATAAGAGAAGCACTCAGTTCATCTACTGTGAACTGTGAGAGATCTTTTGTTTCTTCTATTGCTGCCACAACAGCTTCAAACCTTGAGGGTAAACATCTCAAGATCTTCTCTATGATTCTTCTTTCTTCAAGATTTTCACCATGAGATCTTATCTGGGTTATCAACCCAATAACCTGAGTGAAGAATGAATCTATTGTATCAGATTCCTTCATGCTGAGTGTTTCAAAGTCTCTCCTCAACATCTGCAACTTTGCAGTCTTAACCTTCTCCATGCCTTGATAGGCAGTTTTGAGAATATCCCATGCCTCTTTGGACTTTGTTGCCGCTGCAATCCGTGGAAAGATACTTTCATGTACTGATTGGAAGAGGAAAAATAGGGCTTTGGCATCCTTCTTTATGTGACTCTTCAACTGGTCTCTTTCTGCTTCTGTCAAAGCAGCCAATGCTGTTGCATCTGTAGGTTCAACATAGCCAGTTTCAACCAGCTCCCATATTCCTTGAGAAGCAAACAATGCTTTCATTGTTATGGACCAATAACTGTGATTTTTCCCATTAAACTGTGGTAGTTGGGAATTTGTCAAACTTGTTCGAGCATCTGCCATCTTAACTCTGTATAGGTAAAGAAGAGATACTTACTATAAAATTAAAAAGAAGAAAAAACTTTCTCTGTTGGAAAAATCTGCTTAATAAACTTCTTACAGCTCCTACAGTGAAAAACAAACTCTGTTTTTGACTCACTGAGTGCCTAGACTAGCTCTGATACCATGTTGGAATTTTCTGTTAAATTCCTTAACAAACAGTCAACTAAGAATGCTCTGTTTTTACTTGTTTCTTTGTTCAGCATTGAATTTTCTGTTAAATTCCTTAACAAACAGTCAACTAAGAATGCTCTGTTTTTACTTGTTTTGGCCAACATTCATTATGAAAATTATGAAATGTAATTTTTCCACGCAGAATAATGTCTAATAGACCCATCTACAAGAACATAATTTGTAAAACTACAGTGAAAAATCAGATTCTTTAACCCAAACCGTCATAACTCCATATAAAACTCCTGCAGAGAATCATTCACTACATGAATAAGCTACTTCCTGAAAATGTCGGGTAGCCATAGACCTGTCAATGACTTATTAATCAGTTTAGAGGACTATGAAATGATCTTAAAATGTTTTCTAGTTTCCACTCACTGTGCAGGTAAATTCTCATCGAAACTGAATTTACTATGTTTATCGAATTCTTAATCAATGTCGTTGTTACCTATGTGTGCGGGGCAATATATTCTTCACCAAAATTATGTACAAAGGACTCAGATAACTCTCAGAACTTGGACCTGAATACCTCATTTTTTCTATTAAAAGTAGGCAGATCCTTCCATTCCAACAAAGATTTCGTACACTTTGTCACTACGGTTTTGATTCACCTCCCTATTCTTCCACCATTTTAATCGCTTAGACAACCTTACAAGTGAACTGACTTATCCATTCATCATGATTTTAATTATTTTCTCAGGCACTTGAAATAGATCCACAAAATTTGTTAGTAAATATAGATCTCATTAAATCTTTGGCAGTAGGAATTTCCTGATATTGTTAATGGTAGTGTTCGGAAAATCGTAAACTTTTGTCGTTCTTGAGCATGTTCTAGGTAACTGGAGCTCAAGGATTTATGCCATTGCACTACTAGCATCTGGCCAAAGTGCATCGATCACAGGGATGTAGGTTGGCATTCTATCACGAAGGTGCATTAATGCATTACTAATTCGCTTTTTTCCGTCTCGAAAATATAAGAATTTTGAATTTTGATAACGAGATTTGCATAGCATTCACATGATACTACTTTTACTCGCATTTGAGTGTGGTGTGTGGTTTTTTGTTGCAGGTTTTTCTTCATATGAAAATGAAGTTACCGCTCCACAATCTTATCTCTCGGGCCATTGCCATCATCCCATACTGGTGAGTTTCTATTTTCTATGGTTCTTCTGGGGCTGCGCAACATATTATTATTTCGGCGGTGTTCTCTTTTATCATCAAAATTGGCATCTCAATAACGCATTTCAAATCTCAAAAGATCATGATTGGGCTTAAAATTATTTCCCTCGATTCGAGTTAAAAATTTCCATGGATTTGGATTTCAGTAGTCAGATAATGTAAAGGTCAAAAAACTTCTATTAGTTAGATAATGCTATTTTAAATATTTCTTAAATAGTTAAAATTATAGTGCGAGATTCATATACATACTGTCAAAAACACATTTCATTCAATCCAAAAACATCAAACTTACCATAATTGGAAAATGCTTCTCATCTTTAAAGGCTAATGTTATGCATATTCCTTCTGTGCAGATGATTTTATCATTTCAACTTGCATTTACATTAATTCTATTGTTGAAGTTTACAAGTAGTGAGATAAAGATGGGCTCTCACGAGAATTCAATCCGAATAGTTTGTTACTACTAGATTGGAGAAGAAAACCTTTTTTCTCTATGCTAGAAATGTAGGATAATGAGGAATTATCGTATTATTTTTACCTAAATTCAAAAAAAAATCATGAATTATATGGAAATTTTTTGAATTCCATTATACTAAATGGAAAATATTCTATACCGTCTTGCAGATTATGGTTCTTTCTTGTTCGCTAGGATGGTGTATCATGGGCATCAACACCTACTACTTGACTACAGAATTTGGAGAGTGGTTGGTCCATAGTAGTCTGCCAAAGATAGTTTCTATATTTATTGGACTAACTGTATTTCCACTCATGGCTATATATGTAGTGGTGCTTTTTATTTGGCTTTCCGACAAGGAAATAAAATCACTTATATAGCTCAACTAGGATCCTTGATTTGATCTAAAATTATACCGAGTATTAACCGAACCAAGTCATAAAAAAATTGATATAGAATCAGAGAAGTGATTTGCATTTTGAGTATGATTTTATTAGTTGGAAAGAATTGAATTGGAATTTCAGGGAAGTCACTAAAAATAGCGCAGTATTAGCAGATCTGAAATTTAGTTTGTTTTCCTCTTCATGTCTCTAAGTTGGTTTCATATTGTGACAATTTCCGTACAGCACTAAAACTTCATTAACAATCTTGGGCTAATCATATAGGGTTGCAATTTAAAAAATATCATGGGACAATACCCGCTTTTGTTTATGCATTCATTTTTCTTATTTCAAAATTATAGTAGGTAAGGGTATCCATTTAGATCCTTTTGTAATCTAGCCTTACAGTTCTAAAATGTTCTTTTCCTTTCCCGTGACATAAGTGGTTTTAACCATTAAAATTTACACTTATACCCCAAGTGAGCCAATGATAAAAAATGTACAAACAATCATTTAGCAAGATTCTTACATATCGGATGTCTCCCCCAATTTGGGGGTTTTCGGGTTTTTGTTCTAAAAATCAGTGGTAATTTTTTTCCCTTTTTCTCGAAAAGGAGATTTTAGTTTTTCGTTCCATTTCTTTTAGTTTCCTTGAGAAGATTTTTGGTCCGTAAAAACTAATGTTCCCTGGCCACTTTCCTCCTCAAACATTTAGCCTTTTTGACAAATTCTTGTGTTCATGATTTGCATCTAAGAGGGTTTGCCTCTTTCACTTTTTAGGGTTTTCCTTATTCAATTTTTATTTTCTCAACCTGTAAATCTTACAATGAGTATAATATTGAATCATATTTATCGTAGTCCTTTCTCTGGAAATGGCTTTAGATTTTCTACATTTCCTACATAAAGTATATAATATAAAGGGAACAAGTAGCTTCAAGTGCATTCTAGAATAGATGAGAGGAAATTATCTTTAGATTAGACAAGAACATGTAAGGTGAGTTTTATTCTTCGAAATTAATAAGAATAACTTCTGCAAAGTTAAATTTGAGTGTTTCTGCAAGATGCTCTGCAAACTGTTTTGAAGATACTTGCTGAAGCAGTGTAGTACTCCAAAGCATCAGCAGATCTTACAACAATGTATATAAACCAGTAACATATACTAAAAAATAAAATGAATGTCACAACCAAAACAAAAAGTACAATCTCAATACAACCAAAATACAACAAGATATTTATTCTTTGCAGAAAAACACTAGCCTAAAAATCTTAACCAATGTTCAATTGATGGTTCAAGAGATTGTGAGATTGCTATGGGTGGATATCAACCACAATATACATGGTCTAAAAAGTGAGACCATCCACATGCCCTCGTGATTGGCTTAAGATTTTGTACCACATTTATATCATGCTTTTATATTATTTATTTTTGTTTTCTTTGTAGCAACTGTTTTCCAAGGCAATCCCTCCCTCCCAACATGAATACATACCAAAGCATCCCCTTCCCTTTTATTTTTCTGAAAGGACTATGGAAATTTTTCCGTGAGTGGGTGAAAAATTCTTGGCATGTGTCACTTTGCGGATGCCCAACCAACCATTTATACTCTAAGAATCAAACATGGGTTAGTTGGAGTAGATTCACATCAAGCTTCTACTAAACCACAACCCAACCTACATAAATTGAAGCACACTTACTAGAGGTCATGCTCATTGTTACCCAAATTGATATTGCATGAATATGGAAGTTAAACTTATATGGAAAATGGTGAACATATCGAGTTTATTTGGAGTTTTATTTAAAGATTATAAATCCAAATCAGCTCATGTCTTTATTTGTTTTGAGGTTTTAGTTGAGTGAATTTCCACAAAGCCTGCTCCTCCCATAGCATCATAATGTACTTGTTAGTTAGGCTTCATCATTTTTCTTCTTTGCTTTTGTATTGTGCTATCTTTCTACTTACACGATGTATGAATTTCATTAAAGAATAACCTTGCTTACATTGAGGAAGGACTTCTTGGGGCACCATTTTAGACATTAATAGAATTTATATGATGTTGATTTTGTAGGTCAAGCATGCTACAGTTTCACTACTAGAGATATTTGGTGAGCCTCAGTGCGTTGTAAGATACTCTGAATTTTACATTATGAATGTCAAATTAGAATAGTTATTTGGAGATTTTATTTTTAAATTTGAAGTTCTATAATCTCTCGCAGAAAACTAAGTTTGCAAAGCCTACATTTATGGTTTTATATATTATCTGATATCTGGTAGAATTGCTTTCTATTTTTCAAATATGGATTAAATGTTTTCTGACTTGTTTTCTTGTATGACCATTAGTAGAAACCCTTCTATATTGACATCAACTCTTGCAAATACCCCTTTATTTACAAATGCTAGTCTTATGTATATAGATTAAAAGGAAGCATGGGCTTGCAACACCCAAACACCAAAAACCCATGCACCTTTCTAAGGGCCTACTTGCATGCTAAGTCTTACAGTTTTGTTTTCAATAAAATTTTTTACATACTCTTGTTTTTTTGAGCAATTATAATCCTACTACTTATTTTAAAAGGTACCCTGATATTGAGTTCATATTAACCATGGATTTTCTTCTCCATGATAGTTTTCTTTTTAATAAATCATTTTACATACTCTTGTTGTTTTTTTGCGCAATTATAATCATACTACTTATTTTAAAAGGTACCCTGATATTGAGTTCATATTAACCATGGATTTTCTTCTCCATGCTTCATAACATACTATTGATTGCTCTATCATGTACTTTATGGTCAGAATTTTGTGTATTGTATTTTGAGAGATAGGCTATTTTTCCAATTTGCATACAAGGAATTAACTTTTTTCATCTCTATTTCCAAATTTCCTCAGGAGTATGGTTTATCTTTAGATGGTGACAAATGGCATTGGGTGGTTGGAATTATTGTTTCAGTTACATTTGTGATGTTGTTCTTTGTAATGTATTGTTGAAATTTTACTAATGAGATTTTGAAGGCATATGCTCAAGATGATTTCTTTGATGTGATCACCAACACAATTGGTCTAATTATGTTATGCTTATCTATTTTATAATGAATGTCCACTTGTTTAATAAGAAACTTGTTGTTGTTTTTCATTATCATGATATATCTTTGCATTTAGTAGCAACATAGATGAATTTTTTAGCACATGTTCTTGGTCATCAGTACTCTTCACTATCATAAGAAATGGCTATTTTGGAACTAGAAAGCCATAGAGGGTCTCCAATAATTGTGGAGCTAGGATGGAGCCATGAATCTATCTAGCTTAAAATTCAAAGAAAAAGCATATTCCAAGTCTATTAACTTTTAAGTAGGGAGAACTCATTACGAAGGTTCCACAGAATATGTCCACTCCCTTTGATTCTTTTTCTTTGATAACGACTCAATCCTAGATTATGGATTCACAAATCATAATTCTGTTTGTTTTACGTTTAGAAATCAAGACATTTTGTTATAGAATTTTATATCGGTGCATATACAAAATAATAGACACATACATGTGTGGAGAAGAAATGAAGAAAAAGAAATCTTAACATGGACTAAAATCCCAACACAGGGATATGCCATTGTAGCAAGATAGCTTGTATACTAATAAAAGTTTTTTAAATTTTTTTCTAAAGATATAATCCTTCTTTTTGTACATTTTGGGGCAATTGCTAGTTTTAGTAAGTTAAAAATTTGGTATGCATGATTATAGTTTTTGCAAATATTATAGATCATGTGTGAGATTTTTTTTATTATTTTTTAAATCAATGGGTATAAATGTAGTTTTCAGGATTGCCATAACTTTTCACATAATTCATTAAAGTGTGCCATCTCAATGGAAGAACATCTGCCTTACAAGTAGGAGGTTGGTAGTTCGATTCCATTGTGCCCTAACATGAATTAATCAATGATTTTTATATCAATTTTATTTGGCTGGTAATACATTTCTCGATTTATTGTTTTATATTGTCTCTAGAGAGACAAAAGTGATCTTTAAATAAAAAGATTATTTTCTTTAGAGATTCAATATCTAGTATTAAAGACACATTGTCTCTAATCCATGTGTTGTCTCTAGAGATACAAAATCGAAATTGAAAGTGTCTAGAAAGACAAATGAAATTGTCTCTTAAAACAAAATAATACTTGTAATATATATTATCTTTATACAAACAATTTTTTAAGACAATAATCTTTAATATATGGCAGAATTGATTCTCGATGGAATATAGTTTGTTCTTTTCTTTATGCTTGACAACATCGGATGAGAATTTATCAAATATCTTCCATCGAGGAATTAACAGTGACTTAGTTAATAGTACGAACTTTTTTCCATATGTAATGCTTTGCAGTCGTAATAAAATTTTTGATTGAATAAAAAAACCATTATTATTGAATAATTTTGATAGCTTTTTAGTAGAATTGACACGTGGTGAGATGCATCAAAATTTTCAACAAGCATATATGCCTAAAATTAGGATGACATAAAAACCCATTTTACATCATTTCAAATTCTCTCACACCTATAATTAACCCGACTGATGTAATTCCAAATTATAAGCCTACTAGATGTCTGGTATGGTCGATCCCATTGTGCTTAGATCTATTCCAAACCACACTTACTTCAACCCCAATTCGCAGATTCCTCCATAGTATATAGGCTTCATATGCACAGTTGTTTAAAATTTTGGATGTCACAGTGAGAACGTAGAATATCCCATCAATCGGTTCCCTCACCGTAGATAAGACGAACAACAAAGTGCGAATCAAGATTGATAGGTACGTGAAGTAGCTAAGGCGAGAGGCCATGAATGATGACTTGGAGATGAGTGCAGAAAACATGTTGAAGTACATGGGTGGTCCTACTATAGTGAAGATCATGATGTGCATTCTTCAGGATCTGCCAGACAAGGGTTGCAAAACCAGATACACACAAGCTATGGAGTGAAGAGTCTACTATCAGAAAGACAGTATAAAATAGTATGGGGACAACATATCATAGTACCCAGCTTGCTATCAGTACTTCACCCAGAGGAATCAAGAGCAGGTTTCCAAGTTGGTTTTTTCCCAAACTTCTAAGTCATAGTGTTTTGTTTTATTATGCTATATCTATCCTATTTTGTCTCACACGGGTAGATGTGGAACATGTGTATTATTATTAGATGTGTTGCTAGTGAAATTCCATGTGTCATTAATGGAATGTGAATAACCACTATGTAATGTAATGGGTTATCTGTAATGAATTTGAAGAGTCATGATGGTAGTCAAAGTGTCAAAGAGGAATGTCAAGGGTCACCCCACTCTTATAAATAGAGCATCATAATTCATAGAACAAGTTTTTTGGAGCACAACGGTTGGCTAGGCTTGGGCTTAGGGAAGGCTTCAGAGTATTGTGACAAGCCTTGGCTTCTCCACAACATAGAGTGAGAATGCTTCTTTGGAGGAGAAATTGTACTTGACTATAGTGTTCCATTATTGGTGCTAGGGGCTATCAATGGTGTATGTATGGTTGGAACTTTCACTTATAATAATATAATGGAGCTAACACTTTTTCATGCATATGCAATTACATGAATTTGGTTGAAGTCCTGTTGTTCGATTAACCCATCACACTTTTTTGTGGACTATTAAACATTTTAGCATGTGATGTCATTCTACTTGTATGTTCCTTTCAAGCTACATACTATTACAGGATTCTAAGGGACACACTCCATTTTCCCCTTTGTGAGTTAGAATTCTCATGCATCTCACTTGACTCACTGCAAGGTCACCCATTTGCTTGCAACAAAAGTCATCATACTTACCTCTATGGGCTACCATAATCAAGTCACAACATCACCAAATGGTTTGAGTTCTGACTTCCACGAAATAGAATGCATATTTATGAAAATATTAATTAAAACAATGTCTATAATAAAAATAAAAAGCATGCGCGATACGGTTAATATTATTTAGAAAACAATATTCACCGCAACAAAACCATAAAGCCACCGAAATTTCAATTTTAAAATATCCAACACAATTCCCATCACAGATATCCTAAAGCTAGCAATTTTCTAAATGTAAAAACTGTGGAAACCCAGAAACCAGAAAAATATTTAAAAACATGAAACCATTGAGGCTATCTAGCTGTGAAACTCACGCCTGCATAGAGGGCATTCGAGTTTCAAATAAAACCATTGGAAAAGGCAGTTCCTGTGAAAAAGGTGATTGCAAGGCAGTCGATTTGCAATTCGAGTGCAGAGCATATCTTGACAAATGGCACAGATCAATATGTCGCCCTCTCCATCACCATCACCAGCACCAGCGCATGAGGATTCGAGTGGAATGATAACTGTTGGGCAAGAATCAACAGCCGCCATAGCAGCAGCTGTGGGATAACTGTCATGGCGAGAAATATATTGCTGTCGCAAATGTGTATGAAGGTCAAAACGTTCAGCTCTCCATTGTATGGAATTACCATTGGCTTCCAAGAGTTGCAGCACTCGATGGCAATCTGCAAAACTGCCGCTCCATACGATTTGCTGGATCCCCGCATTTCCATCTTGGCGGCTCCAATCTATGATAATTCGCGACAAAACAACATTCGCGTTTTCAGCGATTGCAACCTGGATATTCCTTGGTCCACTGTACATCACAGAATGCCATTCAGACGTCGCTTTCTGTCCAATATTGTTTAAGCCGACGTATAGACACATTATCCCAAACGTTCTCTAATTTCCACGTGTACCTGTTTTCTGATTCAATCCTTGTAAACACGACGCTAGAGACCAAGTGTTCGTGAACAGCACATTCATCTGCAATATCATCATTTTCCGTGGAATTCAGATATCTTTTCCATAGCGTCCCGTTCCCGTTCCCATTCAAATGACCATTAATTCTCTCAGAAATTTCTATCGCAAAACGGGTATTATCAGTTTCGCTTCCATTTCTTGATTCCTCCATCCCGTCGCTTTCTGAAAGATAGATATGTCGGCGAAGATTCAAGACGTACGGCGAAGAAACTGGAAATATGATAGCCGGATCACACGCCTTTGTTCCTATTCCTTAAGGGTTTATATGCTTCTCATATCATTTTAAACTTAATATACTTACCGCGGTGTTATTTTTGGCAAGCCGACACGAAAAATGGTAATGTTTTTTTTCTTGATTTCGAAAAATACCCTAATTTTATTTTCCCTCAAAAGCTGTACACAATTATATTTTTACATTTTTTAATTATTTTTTTCTTATTCAAAGCTTTACCATCAATTATAAGAATCTAATACATTAAAAATAAAAAGTCTAATCATATATTTTCATAATTGAGATATTTCGAAAATAAAATAGAGGGAGTAATCAAAATTGATGAAGAATAAATTTTCATCACGTTTAAAAATATTACATATAGGGATATGTGAAAACAAAAGTAGTAATATTTCAATAGGTTTGGTTTTTTACATTTTTATATTTACGGTTAATCAAAATTCTAGTAGGATTAAGGTTGTAGTTGTGGGACCATAGTTTCGAAACCAAATTAATAGGGACTGTTTCAAGGGTAAAAGAATACTTAGGTACGTTGTTTCATATGGAGGTTAAGGTGTATTTCGTGGTGTCAAAGTAGGATCACAAAATGGAAATACTCGTCAAATTGGAATGTACTAAAACGAGGTTGAGCACGAAGGTAAATAAGCATACTCTTGGTTGGTTGGTTGGTTGGTTAGTTGGTTTGTTCCTTCGTTCCTAGGTTCTCTCGCCCGGCGTCAAATCAAAAACCTAAATGGTTTAAAGCAAAAGAAAAGTAGGTAAGATTATTTAGTAAGACCTAATACTCTATATTGCTTTAGACAACTTGTGCTTTCCAATAAAGCACTTTTCCCTTAGGAGAATCCTATTTTATTAGCTCCTTCCCCTTTGCTCATCCTTAGAGCTTCAACACTTTACATTAGACCTACACTTACCTTTGGGTTTACCATAGGTCAGTCTACTTTGCTCAGCGTTTTGAGCTAGCTGCTTAGTACCCCATCCACCTATTTTAGTTAGTCTGCCCATTATACCTACTCCTGCTTTAACACTTTGTGACATATTTGTTCAATCATTCACTCATTTTATGACAATCCTACATATATATTGTTAATTATTTTTTCATTTGTCATGGACAATTCTATTTCAAATGTGATCAATTTTTCCCACATGATCCCCATCCCAACATTCCCGTAAAATCAATGGAGTGGTTATATCTAAAAAACAAAATCCCACTCTCCACATGCTCTAGATCCCCTTCTCATGTCCTATAAAACAAATATTGGGGAAAGGTCTTATCAATTTGTTATTAACCCCTAGACTTACGGAAATTTGTTCCTTGGAAGGTTAGAAATTACTCTATATGCTGAGCACATTGGATAAAAAAATTATTGGAGGAATGTACTTTTATTTTAAAATTTAGAGCTCATGGTCATTCGTACCCCCCATTCCACTATTAATGGAACAACATTAAAATTCTTCCACTATTAATGGAACAACATTAAAATTCTTATTTTGTGTATTCCCTGCTCAATTCCTAGATATGCTGAGCCCACTCGCTACAAAATTGATTAGAAAAATGTATTTTAATTTGGCCAGCCATATCACCCATGCCAATGTATGATGGAAGAGGCTCAAAATTATTTTTTTGTGTAGTCCCTACTCAATTCCTAAAACTTATTTCAATAGAATCCACTAATTATTATTTTTTTAAAATCTTGTTATGGCCTCATCTTCTAGCATAATTGTTTAGATAAACTGCAGTGCATGACAAAACGATCATTTTTATTGTCAGTGAGTTTAAGGATCACATCTACGATCACCCACCAAATTTCTCTTAGACTTTAATTTGTCTTAAGTTAATACTTTTTTAATTCATAAACACTACATAAACAACTATTTATAAGCAATTTTCATATTCCAAAGATAGCACTACGACCATCAAAGTTCAATCCTTCCTTCTCTTATTCTTAGAAATGTTTATCGAATCATGGGGAGGTGAACCTGTAAAGCAGAAGAAGACCGCCTTGGTTTACATTGGTTTTCCTCAATTCAAACATGACTCCTTTATAAACATGATCAATTTATTTTTTATGAAATTGCTTCATTTCTTGTTAAGATTATCTTTCCTATCATAAGCAATCACTGCATCCACATTTAAGTTGTAGGACGATTTAAAATGTTGGAAAGCATGCAAAATCCCATGTACCTTAGTTATTGAATTATTTTTGGTGCAACTAGGTCATGTCTTCCACTAGCTCTCATCAAATATTCCATACAATACACATAAATATATTTCTAAATGATTAGTTAGCACCACAATTCTTCACCTAGAAAAACCCTCTAAACACTCTTCACTACCAAATATTTTGAGATAATTAAAATTCTCCTAGGGCACCATCTTCCCAATGACTTTGGTATAGCTAAATTCTCCCATTTTACCCATGAAGTCACCTCTTTTGCTTTGATCCTTCCCAAAAACAACCTATAGCTTATCTTTTTAATTTCTTCTATAATCCCTTTTATATTGAACTATTTAATGGATTTATTTATATGTCATTGAAAATGGCCACTAAATGATTGATATAAGCTACTCATATTTGATAACGCCAAAAATTTTTTATAGGTAACTTTGTCACATTGATACACAATTATTATTAAGGAATGACTTTTACTGTTATTTGGCAGTTGTTTGATAGAATACACTCAAATTGCCTCGTATTTTTTGAATTTTTTTGCTTGCTAAATTGTGTGAGACTTATCATGATTGCACACTAAAAGTTTAGCTAGAGAAACTTCAACTCAAAACCACCTAGGGATCACACATGGCTTGGGTTACACTAGCCATGGAGTTTCAAACTTGTGGCCTTCACATCATAGTTTCTCTTAACAGTACACCCCATCGACATATATTGTAAGTCCCAAGGGTTAGTATATGTTGAAATTTGATAAATGAAAAATTGCTTAAATTTATTTTTTTTGTGTTCGAATTCTAATTTTGGCAGGTTTAGAATTATGGAATTATCGAAGTCGTAATTTTAAATTAAATTAAAAAAAATTAAGTTTACTTTATGAGATGTTGCAAAGTAAATGCCATAAGCCATAAATTCGAGAAGCATTGTGAAATATAAAAAATCATTGAATTTAAAAATTAGTAAACAAGATGCTACTGAGTTGAATTAAATCATAAGCAACATTTTCATGTGAGTTATTAAATCATTGAAAGTGTCCATTGTGAGTGGCATATCTCTGAAGTGATAATTTGTTTAGCAGTGGAGAAACTTTCAGATGTGCTTCTGACCCAAATGAAATTTTATAATACTGAAAATATCTAAAACCTTCAGGTAACAAACCATTATAGAAAAATCACTTGAGAAATTTTTGTGTCCTGTATTTTTAGGCATATATTACTAGGTTGAAACACTTGAAATTTGAGAATTATATTCTTTTTTTTTGTGGAGCATAACGATACTAATTTTCATAACACTAAAACTCAGAATGTTGATTTTGGCCACTAGATAATGTATCTCCTTCCAAAACATTGTGAATAGAAGTTATGGGTATAGCTAGACTCACACGAGAGTTCTAAGATAATGTTTTAGATGACAAATAATTTGCCTGTGGTCGCTTCGGCACAGGGCTCACCGTAGAAATTGAAGCATCCATGAGTTATCCTTATCATCATTAGCACCATTAAGTTGACTTGAACCACTAGCTTCAAGAATATTGTTAAAAACACCATCCAATGTAGATGATAACCACAAAGACAAAGAATTGTGCTACCCACCTCATCTCTCGCAGAGAATGTTGTACGAGTCATTAATTTCTTAAGTTCCATTGTCTTGACCTATAATGGAATGTAGTTCCTTTGTTTCAAGACTTTTATTTCATTTTCCCCAACTCTTCTAACAATTTCGTATGCATCAATGGAGAAGTTTGAGCTAACATGAAGGCTTGGACTCCATAAACATTCCCTTATAGGCATCCTTGAATGCAAAGAGAGAATGATTTGCCCCTTCTTAAGAACAAGATCAACACATTTATGAGAATGATAAACAATTACAAAATGTAAACATGAACACTGATCGGCCTCATCAACATCCATGTGTGTGAGTTTTCCAGAACCTAACAAATGGTGAGAACATCTCATAAGAATCAATCACACAAGCATAATGTAAAACTCTTTCTTCTAACTTCAAAAATTCATCAGTCTCCATTTAACCATTTATGTTACAAAATACTAACAATTAAAGTTGTATTAAGTTATTAACACATGAATAAAGATACATATAAACAAAAATAAAGTTGGATGGAAGTAGTGTAACTATGTTAGTAACAGGTATCTCCTTCACATTGAAAGATTAATCTGAACTATTTATACACTTGTAGCATTCTTTATAGACCATTTGCTAAGTCAAATTTGTAGTCTGATCAGATTCATGTTCATTAGAAGAAGGGAATTTTGAGGAAGACTATATGCGGAGATTCTATGGAGACTCTACAACAATTTCTAAGAAATATTTAGCCATTGGAAGATTTCCAAGATGAGAAACATGTTGCAAAGAAGGTACATGTTTGGAAGTAGACAAACTACTTAGAAGCATTGAATCAATCGCACAGGATTTATGGGAATGTGAATACTTGAATACTTGAACCCTGTAAAATATTTCTTAAACAGAGACATAATGTAAATTTGAGAATCTATAATATTATCACGTGATTTAGAAACAAACTCTTCATCATGTAGACTCAACAACAAACTCATCTAAGATGACTATAAAAGTTGAATAGACTTTTTATATCTCAAACAGTTTGCATATCTATTGGCTCCATGTTTCAACAAGAGAGAAGTAGATGCAAGATGGTTATTATTCATGACATAATGTAGAGGGGCCTCTCTTGCTCTTGTGTGAAGGTTTATACTTCCACCATGCTTCTTTATTATTAATAGGATTTCTTCAAGGTGGCCATGACCTACAATTATGTGAACATGATTTGATTTTGTATTGTTTCCAGATGTTACAATAGCATTGAGATCTATTTTTTTTCAACAATCGAAAAATTTAAAATGCATCCATTAAGAGGAGTGTCATGTTTCAAAGCCCAATGCAGAGGCTTATTACCATCTTGATATGGTTCATTGATTGGAGCGACAAATGCTAGCAAGACATCTAGAAGTGTATCATCATTTTTCTAGAAAAATCAAATCGGATGAGGAAAAAAATACTTTGAATGAGCATTCCAGATTTAGAAAAACTAAAGAATACATTCTATGATTTTTCTTATAAGTCTACAATAACTCTATGGATCATAACTATCCTTTCTTTTATCATATACCTTATCACAGTCTCTTGCTAGACTACCATTATTTCAAGCAGCTTTTTGTTTGACTTGAATTTGTACATTATTTTGAATTTATTTCTTCCCACTCATAAGTATATTTCGTGGATGATTATCATTATCCTACGCACCCAAGATGTTTCTAGACATCATTATTTCCGACATACCATTTTCCTCTAAACTAACTATTTTTACATTTCATAAATGTTTGAGATTTTTCATTCAAGCTTATAGGAAGTGAAGAGGCTAGTACTATACCTACCATATAATCAACTATTGTTTCCCTAGATTATGAACATAAATAAAATCATCAAATAAAAAGGATAAGCAATCACACTTTTTGGATTGATTTAGTGCATATCTATCAAGAACCTCTCCAATGTATCTTCCATAATATTTTTCCTTGTTGAAAAGACTCACTAATTTTATTATGAAAATAGGTTGATATACAAAGCTACATAAACACATGACAAGATCCTCATACCAGTAATAATATCGCTCCCACTCTTTCTTTCTATTTATATAATTTGATGCATTGGAAACCTCCAAGTTTGCATAAGAACATTTACCAAATATAAAAATCATTACTTGAAAATAAGGCATGGTATGAATATCATAATAACGATGCAAGAAAAAAACCCACATAACAAATAGTAAATATGTAGTATACATATGCACGTAAGCTAGATTCTTTGGACAGCTAAGCACCTAACATGATCTTGAATAATATAGCTTCTAATAATGTTTTTCTATTTATGTAGAAAGGGTGTTTGTGGAAAACTAGTGAGGAGCATGCAGATGAGAATCTATACATAGGTATCAATGAGTGGAGATTATCAACCATTGTGAGAATAAGGGTGTTCAATAAATATTGAGTTACATTTTAACAACTCAAGTAAAGAAAAATTTGACATCAAAATTTAATAAAACATTCATAACCATAATTAATGACTATAAAAGACCTTAAATTAAAGAAGCCATTCTTGCTCATAAATCAAAAATTTCCTTTCGATAAAATCTCAAAATTGAAACTATATTTAAGCTGTAAATTTGATCTAACATCCACTCTTACATTGGAATTTCACACCACTGATGCCAAAACAAAATATGGTCTTTAGGGATCATATGCAAGGGTACTCACACATACATTTTTGGTGTCCTTACTAATTTGTAGTTCTATTTTTCATGCTCCATAGATCAGTTCTAAAACAAGGTTCCAGATAGCAGAATTTGAAGCCTTGTATTTACTCTTATTAATAAATTCCAAACCATTGACTTGTGAGTATTAGGAATGTGGCCTTTATCAAGAATTATAAGACCTGGACTCCTTATAAGGTACCTTCCTATCGGCTTTTTCTCTTCAAACATTTTGGCATTTTCTTCATTGGTGAAAGCATAAAACAAAGAGTAGCTTAGTATGAACACACTTTGCTTCTTATGCCATCCATGTAGCATTTTTATGTTGTAAACAGTATAGACCTATTTTAGGGTTAATTTACATGACATAAACATTACATATCGTCTAAAATGTGACTCCCTTATTGTGAAGTCCCTTAATGAGCTCAAAATATAAACGGAAATGTCAACATTCCACTTTTTAAAGCTCCCTTTTCCATGTATGGAGCTTGCTTTTTGGGGAAATGATTAATGGTTTTCACGCTCAAAAGAAACATAGATAGATTTGTAGGAAATTTATAATCATCACTGATTTTCCTATATCAGGAGCATGAGTAATAATACAAACTCCTACATGATCACTATGTGATGATGCCTATATTTAATCTGGGTTTAATGAACCAACAAAGTTTCTCCATGGGAATTGAAATCCCCATTTTTGGTTCGCATTCATTTTCTCATCCAACTCAAGAATTATTTCCCATACAAAGTTAGGCTTCTCAGAAAAATCATGTGACCAAAAGGATTGGAATCCTTTTAAGGAATCCAAAATGAAAATTGCCATGTATCTAGAACAATTATCCTTGTGCACTTCATAGCTTGTTATGTTTATGCTTCTTCCAAAATTCCATACTCCCTATATGTTGAAAGGTACAAATGGAATATCAATCGATTCAGTGTCAGCGAAGATGCAATAATATCCTTTTCCTATTTTGACCAAAATTTAACCACTAAGAAAACCATTTTTGACATCCAATGGAAAGGTATCCATATAATGTCTTTACTTACAAATGGCTCAAATATTTTATTTATCTCTACTTCTCCATCCAAGAGAAACTCGTACCTATCAATGTATAAATGGTTTTCTTCATCTTTTGTATTTACTTTGATCGAGTAGCCATGTAGTAATGTGTTTCTTGAGTCCTATTCGAATAAGCCAATTGAATACTATCAACATAAAAAAAAATATCAAACAAAAAGGATGAGTAATCATAATTTTTGTATTGCTTTTGGGCATATCAATCAAGTACCTCTCTAATGTATGTTTTGTAATATTTTTCCTTATTGAGAAAAATCACTAACTTAATTATGAAAATAGATTCATATTAGAGCTACATAAAATAAATGCAAGTCCCACAAAGAACTAACATTATTGCCCCCACTCTTGGTTTCTATGGACATAATTTGATGCATGAGAAATTGCCAATTTCACATAAGCACTTTCACCAAAAATAACAACCATTACTTGAAAATAAGGTGCGATATGAACATCATAATAGTAATTTGAATTTTTTTTTCATACACCTCCTATAGAAAAGATAAAGTGAATATTAGATTTTTGGATTGAAACTAGATAATCCTCCGTAATATACAATGTTATGATTCTCTACTTTCTCGTAATTGATAAGAATGGTCTCATAAGATAAATGTTCACAAGACACCATTGCAACCTCTATAACCTCCAATAACAATTATGAAAAATAAAAAGCATAAATGATTTGGTAGATGGAAAAAGAAATAGGCATGCTTTCCCATCCAAGAATCCATATATGAAATTAATCAACACTTCATCATCAAATCCAAGAAACTAGTAGCTATATTAGCTATGGAAGGCATAGTAAAATCTATCCTCACTTTTGTCATAGCAACCTGCATGTTTAGGTGATGCATTAGAGTAAAGTTAAGTGTAATAAAAACAGAAAAATAGCAACATCACACTCTTTTCTTCAAACTACAACTTGAAATAGGAACATATTAGTGATGTGAACACATGACATCTTAATGATTTGAATGGCGAGGCATTCATGAAAATTCAATATATTCAACATAAATAAGAAAAAAGGCACCTGATATTTTTAGTTTTAGAACAAGATATTGAAATCATAAATAGCTGGAATGTCTCCTAAAAAATTAAAATCCATAATCATGAATGCAAAAATTATTTAAACCCTAGTTTCATTTGGATATATAATTTTGTAACACAAAATTAAACCCTATCCAATTTGGTTAATTATGATTTGTGTGAGTAAGGGGTGACAAGTGCTAAAGGAATACTCTATAACCCCATAGGAAACAAAGAAATATGTCATGCTCATTAGGTCTTTGAATTTCTACTAACAACCAGAAAGAAGCATATGCATTGTTGTAGGGTGTGAGATTATCATTAGATGGCTATTTCATGAATAAACATGATAGAAATGAATTTATAATGATAGCTCATGCCAAAGAGGGTGGGTAAAAATGTACCGCTTTGAACATAAGCAAGGGAAGCATGCCCTTTCTCACATTGATCTCTAGCAAAATTTGTTTAAGAATATGGCTAAGTGTAGTTGGTAGTGTATGGTTTTTTCCCTATATTATGTAGTGGACAATGTACCATTTTTCCCCTGTATTTTTTAATGACTTTGCATTGGACAAGCAATTCATGGAGGTCTTTTGTGTGTAACAAATGGTTACTATGTTTGGGATGTGTGAAATTGGTTACAATTGTCTTGACATTTTTCAATAATTTGAAATGTTGCCAGTGTTGGCTTGAGTTTCTGTAATATTATTCCTTTTTATTTTTGAAGAATCTATAGTATACTTATATCATCCATAAAATCTACAAATCAAATTTTGGATTCCAAATAACAAAGCATATGCTCGATATTTATGGTTGCATTTCCCAAGATAAATAAATTGTGTTGGAATTTCAACAATGAATGTGTCTACTAAACAAACAACCACCAATAGATAGGATACATTTTTTCTTAGAAGTGGACATGCAGTTTGTGCGTAAGTATAGTGACCTCAAATAACCTACCTTATGCATAGGATCTTGCAGCTTACATAATGTCAAGATTGAATTTTCCCTTCTTCTACTTTCAGATGACCGCCGCCAATTTGAATTTATGGGGAACTCTTCCACATTTATAAAAAAAAAATCCATTCTCCTTTATGCTCATTAGCCTACCATAAAGGAAATCAGACAAAGAGAAGAGAAATAAAACTTTTTCAATTTTTATTAGTCCCTGCCCTCCAGGCCTGGGAGGGACTATAGTAATCGCTTTTGGTCGGTGCCAATTAGTTTGACACGATAATCGATATGCGAATTGGAGCATAAAGCAAAGTTTTTGGAAAACATACATCAGCCAATCCAATATTTTATTATTTTAACCAATCAACGCAATGTGAGCAATGGCCTCAAATCGAGGTATACAGGCTAAAAGGTTAGGACAAAGTTCTGAGAAGTACAAGCCGTTAGACAAACTTGACACCTTAACAAAGTAATGCTATCTTTACATTAGCATTAGTTTGCTAACATTTAATGTTAACGTATATCACTGAACTAGAACTAGACTAGTTTATACTAAAGCCACCACTTCCACCAACACGTCACCTGCAACTTCTTCTTGCCAATTGTCGCCTCTTCTATCTCCTGTCCTCTCTTCATTCCACGCAATATGCTTCTTATCTAAACTTGCAGCTGCATAGCGTAGAGAATTGGCATGGCCTCCAGAAACTTGTGGAGCGCATAGAATTGGCATGCTCTAGAGAAATTTGTGGAGTGCAGAGAATTGGCATGCTCTCGAGAAATTTGTGGAGCGGAGAGAATTGGCATGTACTCCAAAAACTTGTGGAGTGAATTTGCGTCACAGAGCGCAGAGAATTGGCATGTACTCCAAAAACTTGTGGAGTGAATCTCCATCACAGAGGGCAGAGAATTGGCATGTACTCCAAAAACTTGTGGAGTGAATCTGCATCACATCGCAGGTAAACCAATCTTGTAAAACCCTCCTATTGAAATTGATAAATACATTGACATGAATGATTGTACTGTACTCATGCATAAAATTCGCAAATTTGATAAAAGAGAATAACAAAACCCAGAATGGCTTTACCTGGTGCCTGAGGTCTGCGTCCTGGGCTCTTCACTGCTTCACTATTATACTATAACGTTTATCTTCAGTCTGTCTTAACCTCCAATATACTCTTTATTACTCTGTTCAATGGTAAGAGAACAAATAGCTCAAAGAACTGCCAGTCTCAGTCGATTTCGTTTTCGATTCACCTCAAGTGACATAACACATCCTTCTTCTGATACTCCATCTTCAGAACACCAAACCCACTCCAAATCTTCAACATTGGATGCTGCTTTCACTGATTGACATTCCACCCTAGCCCTTTCCTCCGTTTTAGAATCCCGGATTTCCTTCAACAAAGCTTCGACGCGATCCAGCGAATTCGATATTCCTCTACAGTTAGTATGATTGTAGTTAGTAGATTTCTTTTTGTTGTTCAACACACACTGTAGAAAACCCATGGCCTCCTCCATCTTCCCTTGCTTCATCAGACAGACGCTTAGATTACAGGTGTTGTTGTCGTCTGGCTGCAATACTTGTGCTTTCCTGCTCGCAGTTATTCATTCAACACAGAACATTATTCCATTTACTAACACTGTAATTGAATAATAGAAAGTTAATCAATGATCCTAAATTGAAATACACCTGTAAACGCTTTCCGCAGAACAGAAGTCATGTTGTTGCATATACGCCCATCCTAAATTACCCTGTCATCACCCACTACATTCTCATTTAGCAACTGTTATATAAAAATGAAAAACTAAATTCTCATTTAGGCGCTGTTATACAAAAATGTGAAAGGAGTAGTGCAGCGTGTGGATGCTATCTACCAGAAGCCGAGTGGTCTCCTGCTTTACGCAAGACTGAAACTTCCTTCCATGTGAGCGTGCAGTTTTGGTGGATTTTCCATTGAATGCAACTCCTCGCTGAATTAAGCGGAGCTTATGCTTTAACAGACTTATCTGCTCATCCAATCTTCCACATTTCTGCATTAGAAACGCTACACAATAAATGATACGGAGAAAGGCATATAGTTCTTATATAGTGCTTATCAATATTTAGATAAAGTTTATACCTTAAAGAGATCTTGGAGGACATTATCAAGGGGCTCCTGCGCTCGCCGTGAACAAAGGTGTCTGAAGGACTTAATGGCCTCGATGGCTTCCAGTGGCCGGTTCTACTGATTCATCACCACGGCCATGTTCTTCAATGTGCTGTCAATTCTGTCCCGGGCATTAATAGCTTCCCAGAACAATGCGATGGCACCAGCCGGATCCTTTTCCACGACCTGTATCGGCAAAATTTAAACATTCTGAACCCTCACAGAAAAGTCATAAATAAAATAGCTTGCTCGAAGCAAAATGGACAAAATAAGAATGAAAATTTAACCTGAAGATGTTTGGCTTTGCTATAGGGGGTCTCTCCTGCGGGTACCTTGTACATAGCATTAAGTGGATTATTTTTTCGCTGCGCTTTCGAGAAGCCGATCTGGTTTGCCTGAGCCGAAGCACGGGGCGCGTTGTTCTATCGATAGTGCCGTTTAAACTAAAGAATTCTTGGAGAAATCGGCGAAGACTCATCTCCGACTCTCATTTCCTTTGCTTTTAAAGTCTATCTTACCACTGAATGACAATGTCCGAAAGCTTTCTAGTTCTAAAAAGCCTACGTGCAGTGAATGCTTGTTCGTCTTAACATTCGAAATCAATGACTTCTCGATCAGAGAACATAAGTTCAGGGTCAAAGATTCAGGAAAGCATCCGATGTCTGAAACGCAGAAGAATATAAAACTTAAAACGGCTGCTAAAAATTTTAACCTGTAACAAAATTTTAGGAATTAAATATTTTGCTTAGCTAACCCTGGATTAGTTTTTGTGGATTCTTGACTTAATATTTGGATTTATCTCACTGCAAATACAATGCCGTTTATTTAATGGCAGGAATCAGCTTTGAATATCTCAGAGACAAATTCTGCTCCGAAGGAAATTTATCTTATTATATAATTAGCAAATTCAGCTGAATCTCATGAAAATTTGACTGGATTTGTGAATTATTTGGTGATGTACATGTAAAGAGTTCAACGGAAACCTAAAAGGAATTATTTAGTTATTGCATTCTCCACGATCACGGTTCGATTTTGCAGCCCTAGCAATATCTCAATTGCGATTCTTAGCTTAGCTTTTTCACGAGAGGAAGAAATTAGAATATATCAGTGTATATTTATTTTAAATATTGATGATTAAAGCAGAGTATAGCAGAAAGATCTAAGTATGCGGCAAGCAACAGTTTTACCTGTTTCCGTAGCTTTTGCACTCCTTTAAATTACTGTTTACCTCCATGGATGCAGGTCAGATTACGAACTTTGCAGAGCACTGCTGATGTCTTGAAAGAAGATTTTGTGCTGAAAATCATCTACTTTCGCATCCTCAAAAGCGACGTCAATGGTTGCTTCAACGAACTCCACTCCGTCATCGTTGCACTCAATATGGGGCCGACCGATTCTCCACCCTTCATATCCAATCGACCTGCAAATGGATAGAAATCCACCAGAACTAACGACGATTGCAGGAAAATCCGGTACTGGTTATGCTCAGGATCAAAAGAACTCTCTGAAGCGGGGGAACTCTGCCTGCCGGGATATCGGTCACTATCGTAATGAAAACGACTGAGACTAAACAAAGCAGAGAGAAGACAAAGTGGCTGACACGCCAATGACAATACCTATTCCGCCTTCTTTCTCTCCTATCTTTCTGTTGTAATGAACCCTGCTGGGAAGAGCTTAACCCTTTCGGCCTCCGGAGGAACAGTAAAGACACCTCAATCTCTTACTTAGCTCAGCCTCCGCAGGAACAATAAGAAAAATCCATCGAGTAAGCTTTACCCCTGCTATGCTTGGCAGCAGTGATGGCGGGTGCAACTGTGGAAACCCTGGACAGCTTTACTTTCATTTGGTCATCTGCCATGGCCACACGATAGAAACGGCTCCATGTGTTGGTGAATATGCTAAGTGTGAAACCTTACTTGTCGCCATGATCATTAGTTTACCATTCCACATTTTGCGGGCCCCATTTTACTTGTCGCCATGATCACCATGCATAATTCCATTTGTGTGACCCACCTGCATGTATGACACATGTCCCATCCTCTTATTCGCCATTACCTGATACATCCATTCACTTGTATTCTTTGTTTCAATACCATCACTATCTTATCTTATGTTATGCTTATCTTATTCGGAGTTGTCTTAACATAAATTTCTTAGAATTTATCTTGTTGATAAACGGTATCATAATTGGACAATCTCGTGGCGTTTGTTTTGTAAGTTTGATACATCCATTCGCTTGTATTCTTTGTTTCAATACCATCACTATCTTATCTTATGTTATGCTTATCTTATTCGGAGTTGTCTTAACATAAATTTTTTACAATTTATCTTGTTGATAAACGGTATCATAATTGGACAATCTCGTGGGGTTTGTTTTGTAAGTTAGTCAAAATTCCAATTTTGAACGAAGCCACTAATGTCCCGTTCTTCCGGAATGGCATATATTTCAACGATTCCGTGTTAGTGTTACAATACTTCTTTGATTTGTTTTTTAATAATGAAGGGAATTGAAACAAAAATTTGATGTTAAAAGAAAAGCAATGCTGAGTCTACGTTTTTATTCCCTGAAGTATGTGTTTTCAACAACCTTGTTTCATATGCATTTAGAAGGAGCAACTTTTTCTGCAAAATCTCAAAATCAAACGCCATGCGGAAGCAAGTCACACCATCTTTATATTTGGCACGCCTTGCATTGCAGAATTCTATGGCGGATTTCCTAACTGGACTCCAAGTGAGTCAAGGCTTGGCGTTCTTCTAGAATTGAGTTATTTTTCACAAATTTCAATGATGCTGACTGAAATACATTCATTGCATCTTCCTCCATGTCGTGGAAGCAACGCTATAAATATCGATTTCCTGCAACTCGCATTGTACTGCTTAGTCGGGCAAGGCCAAGATGTACAGCAACGATTCTTATCTCCTCACAATGACACGAGAGCCCAAGTGGGCGTCGAGGCTCTCGTTTGGGACGACATCGTTGTGGCTTACGCGCAGAATTATGCAAATCAACGCATACGGGATTCGTAGCAGTCTGCAAGCACTAAAGACATAGAATAGGAGAGAAGGTTGTGTGTTTTGCCAGGGCTACTTGCATCTTGCAGCTTTCCCAAGCTGAGTTGGAACTGGTTCCTCGTATATAACTAGTTTAACCCAGGTAGCAGAGGCAGGTCGTAGCCCCTCTTGTTTTAAATTCATAATTGATGATAAAACAAAAAATATCAACACCTAGGATTGCAACTAGGCTACTAGTAACATATATATAAAAAAAATAAGGAAATACACATATATATAGATCAATAAACCACCTAAATGGTATCAAGTATGTCATCCTTCAAAAGAGGAGGTAGATATGTCTAGGATTGCAATATTTTTGGCTAGAATCATGATTTTCTCAATCAACTTCCTCATATATTGTTTGTTTTAGAGATATATTAATGCTTTGATAATGATGGCTTTTAGTTTCTATTCATTCATTTATTTTAACATGTCAATATCCAAAAACCAAAATAAAATTTACTCTTCAAGTTGAAATGTAACATTTCCCTTGAAATTTAATCCCTAATTGTGATAATAAAACAAACTTGAAATTTAATCCCTAATTGTGATAATAAAACAAACTAAAATTGAGTTAATTAAATTAAATTTATGGAATGATAATGTGTTTTGACTGTATTTAAAATAGTCTTATGTTCTGTGATGAAATCCATGGTGTCAAAATATTCAATGAAAGTTCAACTCTATAAAATTATATTTGATAAGGTAAGTTTAACATCATTGCTCCTCATAATTCCTTCACTCATATTCCAACATTATCATAATCTATGGTGCAGTGGTTTAGACTCTCTCTCTTTCAAACAAATCCCATTGACATCAGAGCTTAGAGCCTCTTATTTCCTCTATCATTAATTGAGAGGAAGGACAACCTTCCATTTTTAGTTCATTCCACACCATTAAATAGTGGAACAAATTAGGTTGTTACATATTCCATTCCAAATGAGACCACCATTAGTTGTGCAACAAAAATTACTTTGTGAAGGTCAACAACAACAAAAGAATTTGTTGAACAGTGTAGGTAAGTTAGTAAATGGTTCGACAATGCTTATTATTTTCTTAATAATAATGGTTTCTTCGCCCTTAGTGGTTGGCAGGTTGGCATGCTCGGTCCAAACAACTAAGAAGGGGTGGGTGCCTCCTTAGGCTCTGAATACCTAATTCCAGGAGAATATATCCTTTTCTCTAGCCACTCGGACCTATGTTTCCTTAGCATTAGTTCAGGTGATACCTTTTCATGGAGCTCATATGATTTGTTCTTATCCGATCCAGGAAAGGAAAGAGAGAAGGCATCGTTTGAAGGAAAGAGAGGAGGCGCGTCAAGAAGGAAAGATAACTTTCAAGGCATCGTTTGTGTGACTGTCTCATCCATTGACAGATACAAAACACATAGGTCAGCGAAAATTTCCAATAATCACATTGAATAATTGAAGGAGGAAGAAAGGATTCGAGGATGATGTCTACCCTTTCGATTCCTATAATGGAAGAGGTAGTGGCAGTTGGATTGGAATCCATATCGATATTAGTAATGACATTAATCAAAACTTGCAACGTTGAAGTCACGATGCAAGGTCAAGTAATCAATTTAACCTACGAACTAATAGAATTGTTGAAAGAAGCATACCTGCAATTTTAAATCAGATATTGATTTTTCTCAATTAATGAAAATAGGAAACAAAGATATATCCCTCGAAGATTTTGAATTTTGAATAACTTAAAATTCATTTAAAAATCAATGCTGGGCTGCAGAAACTCATATGGCGCTTTACAAATGAAATTTCATGGGTTAATTTGAATCGTACAGGATCTGTTTGGACCAAAAAGAAAAGTGTACCTTTTCTCCTCTGGTTCAGAGGAAAATTATGATGATTGTTTGGTAACATCACTTTCATCTTTGTTGCCTCCATCTATGTTGAAAGTGTCCACATTATTGGTTCATAAAAGAGCGGAAGAGAAGCCCCATCCCAATAAGACGTCAATGTTGCAGGGAAAGAAAACCACTAAAGATGATGAAGGGCATCCTGAGCATAAGGAAAAATCAGCATCGAAGAGAAAGAAAGTTGTTGAAAAAGGTGATGACCTTAACAGAGAGCAACCTGAGTGCAAGAAGAAAGCATTGTCCAAAGTAATAAAAGCCAACGAGGCTGCTGAAGAGTAAACCACATCAAAGAATAAATTGAAGTCATAACTTTAGGAGTATGTTTTTATCTTATTACAAAAAAATAAAGACATCTTAAATTAAAAATATACAACATTTTAAAATAAAATATTAAACATGCCCCTTAATATTTACTTTTAAACTTTTGGGTGATAATGTTCCTTTTACCTTTTAACATGTTTGCAAAAGGTATACGTGTAGAATATCAAAAGATTATAAGACTATTTTGATGTGAGGAGGATTTAATACATACACATCATCCAATATAGAAAAATCTTGCTTTACTGCAATCAGCTCTGATCCTTCGAGGGATAGATATGGCCTATATTGTTTCAATTTAAAAAAAAAACCATACCTTCTCATTTGACATGCAATATTGTAATCTTTCCAATATCATGTACACGTTAGTAGTATATAATAATAATATAATATAATGTGTACACGTTATAAAATGTACCGAGTGGCCATGTAGCTAAACATCGTGAAAATGGCAGGATCAAGACCCTAACCGTACCATTCCTGCGCATAGAACATGCCATAAAGAAAAAAAAGTGAAAATTCTCACAGGTGCACATATTCGCAAGAAAAATATTTGTTTACAAAATACCATAGGTTGTTTTATTACAAAATTGGTGTCATTTATTTGAAGGATATTGCTTTAATGATAACGTTAAAATGAAGAGAGTAATCAAATTTTAAATTTCAATAAGTTCTTTGACAAGATTTTATAAATGATAGAATGGAATTCTGACATAATACAGTGCACACCTATCATTTTAATTTTATAATAAAGGAGGATATTGACAGCCAAAAATTAAGAATTATTTTACGATGCTGATGATATTAAGTCCTTATTATCTTTTCGCTTCATTAAGTAATATTGAGTGGAGGGTATAATTAAGGTATCCAAATGTATATTAATATCAATCACAGTTGATCTGAAAATGGATCATCCTTCGCAATTATTTTTATATCAATAACATCATATACCAGTGCTAAAAGCCATTGTTACAAGTGGAATCACAGAAGTATGGAGAGTCAATATACTTGACAACTCTTCGATTGAAAAACCAATCTCCAGCTGCTTCTGCAATGGTCTATTAGGTGATGACCTTAAGTTTAGAAGTAAGTTAACTTTGAGGACAACCAATTTAAAACATTTCTTTAAACGTAATGGAAGAACTCACAAACAATTCATGAAGCCACGTATGTACTATGCGCTGTGTTGCTATTAGTAAACGGTTGGGAAAGTAAGGAGTGGATACATGGGTGGCATGATTTGATTATACCTATCATAATGGTGGAGGCACATGCTCTCTCCTTGGCATTGTGGCTCTAAATTTGTACAAAAAGGATCAAGCCATAACAGGAGAAGCATGGTGATGTGCTCCTCCGTGAAATGAAAATTAAGTATCAGATGAAAATTAAGTATCAGAAAATGCAGGAGAAAAGGTACACATTTTGTTTGCTTTTTGTTCCAAAGAGATCAGACAAGAGTCAAATTAACCCATGAAAATTCATTTGTAAAGTGCCATATGAGTTTTAGAAGCAGACACAATTCCAAATCTTTAAGGGATATATCTTTGTTTTTTATTTTTCTTAATTGAGACATATCAATGTCTCATTTAACATTACCTTTCCTTAGATTTGTAAGTATTCTTCCTTCATCAATTCTTGACTCCGTAACTAAAAATCGATTACTTAACCTTAATTCATGGCTTCATCGTTGTAAGTTTTCATTAATGTAAATACCAATGTCGATATCGATTCCAATCCAACAGCCAATGCCTCTTCCATTGCTGGATTGTAAGTTTTCATTTTCGAATGCTTTCTTATTCATTGAATTACTTAATACTATTATTCAGAAGTTTACCTAACCTTTCTCTTTTCTATCTCTCAAACAAAGGATGCCTTGAAAGGTATCTTTCCTTCTTTGAGGAAACCAACCTTATCTTTGAGGAAACCAACCTTATATTTGCATCAGATTCAAGACTAGACTTATGTACAATATTATGATCTTAAAAAACCAAGGAATCAAGTTTCACTCTACATTCAATGCAATTAATGAAATGTTCCAAGTATTCCTCAATGGGATGTGGATCACAAGAAGTAACTGGAACTTGAATGGATGGATCAATAGTTTGATTTTCAATTTTTCCAACTTCGTCATCATCGCTAGGATCCACCCAAAAGATTACTAGAAAATGAGGAGGATAAGGAAGAAAATAAGTAGTAGTTTCCTCGTTGGAAGATTTAGGTATCCCACAGCTTGTAAAGGTTCAGGAGGGAGATTCATTGAATGGTTCAGATATAAAATATTTGACCAAGAGAAGAATTAGGTTGTGAAACATTTTCTTGATAAAATCATAATTAAAACCTTCTTCAGGAAACTCATAGGAAAGGTGAAGACATTGATTAAGGAAGGCCTTTGCAAACTCACTAGGTTCAATTATAAGTGAACAAATTCTATCACATACATATTGATAATCATATATGTCAAATGCTTCTAGAGTCTCCTTAACAAGTTGCTCAAATGAATGGATGGAAGAATTTCATAATGTATGATACCAATTGTTGACATAACCTTCAAACGTGAGGGTGAACAACGTCCTTTGAACATATTTACAATTAATTGCATTAAAGGGACACAAATGAAAAAAATGAAAGAAGTAATGACAATTAGTTTTCCATTGCCATCAAAGCTAAATTAGACAAGTCATGAATAATTTGCGTGGAGATGGTAGGATCAATATGTTTGAAAAACATAAAGGGATTATGATTTGGGAAAGATCCATTTAATATGAGATATTCAAAATAGACCCAACAAGAAATTATTTTCAATTGGTCTTTTTGTTAGTTCCATAATGTTGATGGTGCTGGATATGGCCAACATACAGGGGATATCACCAAGGTGAAGCTCCAATTAGAACTCACATTGTTTGGAGTAGGAGAACCATCTAAACTATAGGCCTCATCACCATAACTTAAAGGTTTTCCTTTGTTTCAATTAATAATATAAAGGATTATATGCACAACCCTTGAACAAGAAAGTGCGTTGACATTATGTAGCACCAATTGCAATAATTTGATGTCACATTCACGTACGATGATTTGGTTAACACTTTTCCTCTCTAGGATTTTTTTAAATAAAATAAAGTATTTTTATTAAAACTATTTTCACCTAGACTTGTAAATTTGATGGACATATAGCAATTTAATAGTCACGTCTTATCTATTTGGCACTTTTTTTTGGTCTTTACTCAATATTTTTTCTGGACTAGACTTTCTGTAATGAGTTAAGGGACTTGTCTACTATTTTTTGTTTGTTTGCAGTGGGGATCAAGCTCCTTATTAGCCTCATAGTTGGTTAGGATGCTTCATTGAAGCTGTCTGGAGCATTAGATCCATTTGGATAAGATGCTTCAATGAAGCTGTCGGAGCTTTAGATCCTTTTTGGAATGTTTAACCTTGGGTTCACTTACTCGAGCCTTCAGAAAATACGTGTAATAGAGGCTTGAGAACAAAATATCATTCGTTCTCAGTCTTGCTTGCTCCAACTCTCAGCTCCATCTTTGCTTGCTGCAATCTAAGGCCATTCGCTTCGGCCCCTAACCAACGTATGATGACATTCGCTGTAAAACAATATGTCTCTATTCGCTTGGCATTCGTTGTAAAACAATATTTCTTTGGCCTCTAAGTTCAATGTCAACTAAGCAACGTGTAGACCCATTCTCCCAAACGTTCTCCAATTCTGCACAAAAATATGTTCTTTGTTTCAGTCGTTGTAAACACCACGCTACAGACCAAGTGTTGCTGAACAACACGTTCATTTTCCATGGATGCTGATTGTTCGAGAGCAACACAGGTATCACTTCGATTTCCCCTCCTTTTCTTGATTCCTTCATCCTCTCCCTTTCTAGGGAAACTGTGAAGATGATAGCACTATCAGATTTCCCCTCCATTTTTTGATTCCTTCATCCCCTCCCCTTCTAGGGAAACTGTGAAGATGATAGCATTATCACACAGCATTCCTCTCATCACCTCAGATAGTGATCCTTGTGATGTCAATTTAAAGGACTTTGTGGAGGTGTGAAGATGATAGCATTATCACACAACATTCCTCTGATCACCTCACATAGTGATCCTTGTGATGTCAATTTAAAGGACTTTGTGGAGGTTTGTCGTTACACCAAAACCCGCAAGTAGTGGTAAACATTACAACCCACTAACTAGGATCGTGAGGGTGGAAATTATGGATTCTATAGAGGTGTGGTGATTTTTCCAACACCCCCCTTCAAACGCAGCTCAGGGGAATCGAACCTGGGTCCAAGCTCTCATGCCATGTCGAAGTTTTCCGTTATACCAAAACCAACAAGTGGTGGTAAACATTACAAGCAAGTAACTAGGATCCCAAGTGTAACGCCTTGGTAGTTTGACGACGGTGCGACGGGCGCACGACACGGTGAGCGCCCCGGGCAAACGCCGGGCGACTTGGGCGGACCGTCGGGCGGAGGTAAATGCGACGGGCACGCGCAGGCGGAACGCCGGGCGGGCGCGCACGGGGATTGGCACGACGGGCGCGTGCGGGTTGAACGCCGGGCGGGCGCGCACTGAGGTTGTCACGATGGGCGCGCGCGGGTGGAACACCGGGTGGGCGCACACGGAGGTTGAACGTCGGGCGCGCGCGCATGGGCAGAGGCACACGACGCGTGAACGGTGGCGACTTGCGGTGCGGGTGAAGTGTCGAACGACGAACGATGAAACAACAATGATATGTGCGATGGACAACATATGCGTTGAGTGTTTATACACCAAGTATGATAGCGACATACATGTGGAAGCCGACTGTTATATGTGCGCGGGTAGGGGCTTCGTGTGGAGGATTGGGGCGTCGGCCGAGGGGCTTCACCCACCCCTCCCACACGTTAGCCTCCATATAAATACGCATAAGCGTTGGAGCATTCAAACATCGAATTCAACCAACACATCTTCGCTCTACGCATAAGGAAGGGAGGCGCAGTTTGAGCGCATAGCTCATGCGCATAAGGTATAAATGCGCAGGGAAATCTCTTGGATGTGGTTGAGGTATGAAGGTTATGTGAATCGGTTGGAACACGCAGAATTGTGCAAGGATTATACGAGTGTCTTGGTGACCCGTGTGTGGGCACTCGCTCATGTATAAAGGTGCAGATTCTCTATTGTAAAGGCAAGTTGCCTTGTGTGTAAAAATTGGCTAAGTGTTGGCTTGGATTTTGCCAAGCACACTAGCTCATTGTACTGTTGAAAATCTGATATATAATATATTGTTGGGCAGACTGTTCGGGAGTTGCCCCACCCCTTTATATCGTGCGATTGATGTTTTATAATTGCTGTGGATAATGATTAAGTATGGGTGATCATTGATATAAAGGTTTAATGCTTTTTACTTGGTTGCGAAAAACAAACTAAGTATCGGTTGTGAATTAGGCGTAGTCCGCACACTTAAGTATTGTTAAAAAGAAAGAGTGGGGTGGTGTCGCACCTCACCGGCACGGTTGGAAGACCACCGTAGGCTTGGGGGCCTGACAGTTGGTATCAGAGTTGGTGTAGCTTGCGGATGAAAGCTGATACACAACTTGAGAGTTGGTATCAGAGCTAGCAAAGCTCGTGACCATGGAGACAGGTTCTTGGAGGGAAAGTGGTTGGTGAAACACTCTAAGTGTGGCATCAAGGACTTGGGTTGCAGGTGAAGCCGGTGCATGGTCGAGACTAGATTACAAAAGAAGAAAAGGCTATTAGCAATGGCTGAATCTCATGTATGGTCTACTCGTAGTCCCGTGGACACTTTCGATCTGATGCAGAAAGTGGTGGAAAGGTTGGAGTACTTAGAAGCTCATTTTGAAGGAAAGTTTGACCTTGTTGTGGAAGAACAAAAGGCATTCTTGAATGTGAAGGATGAGCTCGATGAACTCCGAACTCAACATGAGTACACTGATTTGATGTGTACACAACTTGAAACAAGGGTCAAGGACGTTGAAGCTTCAAGGGACCAGGGTCTAATGGAGATCATGGATTTGAAGAAAGCTCTTGACGAAGCTAAGCATGAAATAGCGGTGTTGAAGAAGTCTCTGAGGCATGGCTCAGGTGGAGGAGTGCCTCATGTGAAATTCAAGGAACCAGATTCATTCGATGGTACAAGGAGTGCAAAGACTCTTGGTAACTTCTTGTGGGACATGGAGCAATACTTGGAAAGATTGGGTCTATCAGATGATGAGACTAAGGTCAAGGTTGCTACTCAATTCCTCACAAAAGATGCCAAGATGTGGTGGAGAAGAAGGATGGACTAGGCTGCAAATGGAAGTGCTACCGACATCACTTCTTGGGATGAAATGAAAGGAGCCTTGCACGGCCATTTTAGTCCTCAAGATGAAACATGGGAAGCTAGGATGAAGATTAAGTTTATAAAGCAAACCGGGAACCCTCAAACTTATCAAAGGGAGTTTGCAAGTGCGGTCCTTGAGCTACCTCATATGGTGGAGAGAGACAAGGTATTCAATTTCATTGTTGGATTGAAGCCTTGGGCACGCAATGAGGTGAAGAGACAAAGGATTCGTACACTTGAAGAAGCCTTTGCTGCAGTTGACAGGTTGGTTGAACACTATGATGAGACTTCTGATGATAGGAAGAAGAAGTCCGATAAACCGAAAGATAAGAAGAAATAAGAAGCTTCGGAGTCTGATGATTCGAAGGGAAAGAAGGTATTGAAGTGTTGGATTTGTGTAGGGCCACATACGGTGAAGAATTGTCCCTCTAAACCGAAGTTGGTTTCCATAGCACAATCTAGTACGAAAGATGAAGGTGCTTCTATGGGTATGATGCAGGTTATTAGTACTGCTTCTCCTACGGAGGTGATCCCTCGGAAGGATCCCGAGAGGAAAAAGTTGGAGTATGTCTGAATGAAGGTTGGAGATGTTGATATACTCACTATGGTAGATAGTGGGGCCACTCACAACTTTATGGGTGAAGATACTGCAAGGAAGGTTGGGCTGAAATATGTTCCTATCAAGGCACATATGAAGACGATGAACTCTCCTCCGAACGAAGTACTTGGTGTGGCTGAACAAGTGGACACTACACTTGGTGAATGGAACGGGAAGGTGGACTTCACTATAGTGAGGATTGATGACTATGAGGTCGTACTTGGGATGTGTTGATGCCTCGAAAATCGTTGCATCGACATTGGGGGAAACCACCCGGTCCGGACCTTAGTGCAGCTCCTTTTCCGTTTGGTGTAGTGGCTCCGACTGGGGATAATGGGACCAGTTTCCTAGCAATAGATGAATGGGATGAATGAATACTTTGTAGATAACAGTAGCGATAGGTGAATGACTAAAACTATTGACAGAAATATAAGTAAATAAAACTATCCC